>JAVTVY010020240.1:0-75256 GCA_036873755.1 Hanleya hanleyi
GAATTCAATGCAATAAAAATAAATGTATTTTTTGTACCGCGCGCCGTTTGCAGGAGTATATAAGGAACATAAGTATTGCCATTGGGCAAGTTGACGACATGATGATATTCGTTTCAAAGAAGCTCACTTCCACCAGAGTCAAGAGTATTAAATGCGAATAAATCCCTATGAAATTGGCTTTTCCATTGCAGAACCTAGTCTGTTAGAATGTAATTAGGTTGGTGTTATTCTGGGTTACAGATATTATATGTTCTTGTACTTATCCTTGTTTCTAGAAGACATTCACCTCTGAAAGCCATGTAGGACGGCTAGAGATTAGATATGTGTTAAATAATTCAAGGATATCGCGATGTGGCAAGGCTTATTTTTGCATCGTCCAATCAGAGCACCCAATCTGAAGGCGCTCCTGCTTAAATTCGAATGTCATAGATAGCTGTGACTTTCCTTTGGCTTAAAGACGAAAGTATTGAAGGATAAGCGCATCTACCAGCGTCGATTACTTTTAACATGAGAGCTTCTTTGGGTAATACCAATAGTCTCGAAGAAGACTAAGCCATTTTCTTTGGCTGCGAGAATGCAATTCTATGGATTAAGCGGTTCTGTGACGATCTCGCAAGCGTCTATACTGAATTTGACAAATCGAATTCCTAGACTTGACATTCTTGTAATTAGTCTGATCATCCAAGCTTCTCATTAAAGGAGAAATCCTCTGAGAGTGTTATCCGCTCTACAGTTCCTCCTTGATAATTTCCATGTGAATTGCCGTGTTTTACGGGAATAACCAATTTTATGTCGGAGACAGAACATTTTTCTTTTGCGCTAGCGGCCATTAGATACGTCACAGTTGAGATAAAATTACGTCAGATTTGAGGGGAAAATCACGCCTAAGTTGAGTGAAAGTAACGTTAGTCTTGTTAGGAAGATCATATTAGGATACCATTGACATCGCCTCTGTTATGTTTCATGGAACAATAACAACGTCATTGCCCAGAGCTTCGATTCTGTGTACAAATATGGCATCCTACGACCGCTTGCAAGGTAAACACGTTCCATATTATCACATCGAAATGATTATTTCTGTGGAACACCTTATTTCACTGAGCATGTATATAGTGCAAATGTATATATGTATATAGTGAAAATTCCCGAAGAAAAATAACTGAGAAAACTTCTCCGTTATTACTGCCTGGTCAGCCGTATGTCACGTAGACAGTGCCATGTGGTGAACACACAATAACACTGTATACGTCACGATTTTATTGTGACAATATCCTCCCTATTTAACTCTTCATTAACCTAAGAACTGTAACGGTTCAATGGCCGCGAAATATTTCTATATGACTACACAGAGTAATATACAAACTTGAAGACATTATAGTGTGAAAATAGGTCATAGTGGGTCGATTGCGTTTGCCGTATGAGTGATTCAACAATTTACTCAGGTGTAAGTTCGCCGAACATTGAAACTAGGAACTGTCAATCATTGATAATGAATTGCAAGCAATGAAACTTTCTTAAAAACATACCTCAAAGTACGTATCCTGGAATGATTTACAGATCACATATTCCTAAGTGTCTGATCTAGCTACTCAATGTTGAAGTGGAAATACGATGCTTCACAACGGAAGTAACAGCGAAGCTAAGCCAAATACTTTCACAGTCTTCAGTATTTATATTCCCATTCAGCTGAGATGGACAAAGCGTATTTGCAGGTATGGTTAACCTCTATGGTTATTTTTCCTGCAAAACACAAATACTGAATGTCTGCCTTGGAGCTATGCAACAAATGACAGATATTGACAAACAGCCAGCGAGTACAGTACTGATATATTATATTTGACAGTTTGAAAGGATTTACTGAAACATTGGATAAGAAACCATGTCACGTAGTATTTGCAGTCTTTGCAAAAGCTCCCGGAAGCGCATATCTAGAGGCAGATATTGTTCCTCTGTTATCAGAGCCGTGCATGTTGCTTTTGATTACAAAACCATTTATATAAGGATAACCTCGTAGTAGAATTACCACTCTTCGAACTTTCTCAATGTTCGTCTGGTTCGAAATCCGGTAATTCTGGCCGTGTTAACGGTAGGTTTTGGAAATTTGACGATGCCCCATGTGGCCCATACTGCGGTGTGATGCCAAGTAGAATAACAAAATTCATTAATGCAATCGCAAGAGCGACTGATTTCAGAGCCGAGGCGAGTGTATGTGTGTGCAGTAGTCAAATAAAGACAAATAATAACATGGCCGATTAAAGAGCTAGATAGGTACGCATTCGAAATTGAATAAATAGCTGAGACAACGAAAGAATATGAAACATCTCAGTGTATTGCAACCGATTTTGTTTAGGCAGGCTTGAAAGTATTACTAAAATATCAAAGCAAAACCTATCCCCGGAAATGATGTCAAATCCAATGAAATGTAACATAAAAATGGTGGCGCGGAAAGATGCCGGAATATTGACGAGAAGTCATATGGCCCCACAGGCAAATATACTGACTGCATATTTTTCTCAATCTCACACTGAGACTCATTCTTACACAGTAAAAACAGTTTGTGAAACATTCATCGTCAGTATTGCAGCTGGGTTGATGATTGGGCATCCAGTCCGAGTAAAGACCGTATCAGTTCAATAGATCTTCTTGAGATACATCGATTTACCGTGGAATAACCCGTCAGCATACCCGAATTGTTGCAATTGAAGCTTTATTGCGTTTTCGACGACATCGGCAATTAATGAAGTGTTAGGTCAAAGCTCATTGCACAGTGGGATATTCGGCGCCGTTTGAAGATAAATGGTACAGAGAATAGATGGACAAATACAAGCTGAATTGAAGATGATTAGTTCAAGATTCAAGTCGACATCCGTGAGCTTAGCTACATTGTTCAGCAGTATAATTCTGTAAATTGTTCCAGGGAAACGTATCGCTGTTTCCTTCTGTTCTACAAGGAAGCTTAATTAACGTGCCTTGATAATATAAAACTAATGATACTTGACCGAAACTGCGGTCGATGACCTAATTTCCTGTTGAGCCGATTAAATGGTACTACTCCGATGGACAGATGCTGGTTTTCTGCCGAGGTGTACCAGCATTTCATCCCCATAATGGGCAGATCCACCATAACGACAGACAAAGTACCGAGAGACAGTAAGGCTATGGTAGACCATCGGATTTTGGTGACACATTGGCACTATGAATATGATATTAATTAGAAAAACCTGTCATTCAATTTCCACCTTTATCCCTACTTGCGAATATCTGCAGGCAATTCTGTGATCAGATCGGTTGATGTCGATTTCAACCCCGCGCTAATTTAACTCCACAAAGGCTAACTTTCCAGTTCTAATACTATTCGATGCATTTCCAATATATAATGTGCTCGTGATCCCGAACAATACACACCCTCCCATGCGACGGCATCGCTGATTTTAAACAGGATGCACGCGCGATGCTGTAGGCTGAAGATTGCAAGTATCAAGGGTGACAACTCGATTAACTAGACAATGACCGAAAACGGTTCACATATTCCCTTATCTGATTTATGGATAGACCAGTGTGACTATATATTTAGAACATAATTTAGTATTAATAGTAATTAGCCATTGTTTTCGCCAAACACAAAACTTTCCCATACTTTCATGTAATTTCTGATCGAATGTCCTTTTCTATTCATTTTCGATTTCTTATTGAAAGTTTCGCCCTAGCTTTCTGGTTTATTATATAGACAGTTCGATTCCCCCAATTAATCATTGGCCTACAGTCGGACCAAACTTATCCCCTTTCGTAGTAAGGGTTATTAAACAGTTTGAAATTCAAGCAATAAAATGTTTGTATGACGCTGTCATGCACCGAATATTCCCAGATCCATACGATTTTAATCATTATTTTAGTCAAAAACCCAGAGAAATGTACACAAGAAAGCTTCTTCTGCTACTACGATTGTAAAGCGAAACCCCCCCGCAATTCTGCGTTTTGCACAGCAAACATAGTACGTTAAACCTTCATGCCTTAAAACTTAGACAGGCATAAGAATTGACGTAAAACAGCTCTCAGAACGTTAGGTATTGGGCTTTCGTGTCATTTTAGTAAGGATTTTTACCTAAAATATACACCTTTAACGAGATGTCTTTGTGGGATATATGTATAAATTATATGTGACTGTGTTTTCAAATAACCGTTACTAACAGCTTTCATGTTGTAGGAAACCATCTTTTCCATTTCATAGACATTTCGAATTGGTCCTAACCGTCATACGAAATAGGTGTTTTAATTATTGACGCGGAAATTCCTTTATCTGCATGATGCTTGCTAAATGAGAAAAAAAAAACAGAAGGGAAAATGATCAAAACCTAGTATCGATATATCGTGGAAAAATCCCGGTGAATCGATACCGTCTTTTACGGTGAACTTTTCGCCATGAATTAAAGAGAAATGTTTACCAAACTATATATTTCTGATACGGGTTTAATAATAACTAAAATATCAACTGTTGATTACCTTTTCCGGCGTACCCCCATCATTTTTTTCGCGGATTAAGCCGTGCCCTTTAGGCTTATGTTGAAAGACTGTTAAAATTATTAGAAAAAAGTTGTCATCAGAATATTCGGATAAGCAATACATGAACGTAAGTTCTGTAGCAAATGTATCGCATTGATTGATTGAAATTGTAGTTTAAGGGCCGCTTCCCATACGGATTTCGCGGCCCATCAACTCAATGTTTTATTTAAATTTCACGGTACATTTCTTTGTTAATTTGAGATCTTTTGCAGCGCTAGGTATTAAAATAAATAATTAAATAATGAATAACAATAACAATGAGGAAATATAAATACTAGTAGAGAAGAGTCGCTATGTACAAGTCGTTAAGTCTGTAATTGGTTTTTATACTGGAAAATATTTGTTATAATCGCGTGGATGATTCCTTTGTCTCGGTACCCCATAGTACGCACAAAGCCGTCCAGAAAAAACTGGGAGGACCAGGGCGTTTTCAGGATTCTTCGAGACGACTTCCCTAACGACGCCCTTGGGAACAGGGTGGGTCCTTCCAGAAATCTGTGCCTGTAACAATTGCTTGGAGTGTGTAGTGGGGTACAGAACGGCAGGTCTACGTCCTATATTACGTGAAAGTCAAAGGATCATATTCTGTGTTGAGGTGTCCGTTCGGTAACATCTAAGTGGTAGCGTGTCCGGTGTGGTCTAGGGTCGAGTATTCTGATTCTGGGTGTTCTTGCTATGCGGCGTTGTCACTCAAGGCGCTGTAGGTATTCTTGTAATCGTCATCCGTCTTCTGTTTCAGGTCTTGTCCAACTCGTCTGTGGTCTTCGGTGTGCCTGTATCATATGAAATGGAAGGCTTGTAGTCATTCTTGTTTTCTATTGTTTTTCGATGCAATAATTTGATATATCTTCCTCCCAACAACAGGCACGCCCCGAATGTCAGTCACATAATATGAATAGCAATATATAATTAAGACAGCAAATAGATAAACAAATGAATAAATAACTAAACATTTCGATAGATTCAGTACTAGGTGAATACACAAATAAACGGCACAGTATTATTTCTGTATGCATTATCGTTTGATGGCCATAAGGAATTTGTAGGACAATGAGATAGACGGCCCTCAATATCAAGGTAACTCCGCCATCACCATTTCCTATATTTTATGCCGAATACCGCTCGCTATATGCGATTTGGCCGTGCTAATGTTGTCATGAATTCAATTAGATTTGGCCATCGTTTGTTTTGTAGGACAGTGGAACAGACGGCCCTCAATATCAAGGTAACTCCGTTGTTGCCATGCCTATTTTATTTCTAAATGTGTCTGTGACATTTTGGCCGGATGTTATGTATGGATAGTTTATTATGGCCATAATGTTTTGTATGGCTATGGTGCACACGGCCCTCAATATCAAGGTATCTCCGATGCAACCATACCATTTGTTTAAGTCAGAAGAATGATTTGGCCTCTATCAAATCGTGTCACAGTACTTGGTGTACTAATAGTTGATTATGTGGAAAAAAAAAGAAAAAAAAAGCTGACTGCGCATGTACGGCGGTAGTATTATATACTGGAGTAATAACCAGCAGTTTTGATAAAATTTATCAAGGACTTGAATACCTGATTTCTAATGGGGGGCTTAGGGTTTAATAACGCTGGTAATGTTAAGGGAGTGTTGAATTTTTTAATTCGTTTCTAAGTGCCACACGTTGTTGGTTGTGGATTGGGCATTCAAGTAGCACGTGTTCTATTGTTTCTTCTACATTGTTGCATGCGGTACAGAGTGGTGAGGTGTTTTTCAGAAGCATGGATAGATGTGATTTAAGTCCGGTTTTGCCTAGTCTTAATCTGGTGATTATGCGGTCATCTCGTTTATTGTCTAACTGGAGTCCCTGGGCTTGTCTTTTATCTCCATCAAGGATCTTATGTAACCACCGTCCACGTTCTTCTTCGTTCCATTCCTTTTGCCACTTGCTATCTATTTTGCGTCTAATGATAGTGTTGAGTTCTTTATATCCTAATCCTATTGGCACATCGTGTGTAGTTTTAGCAAGACTGTCTTTGGCAGTTTTGTCGGCTGCTTCGTTACCTCTGATGTTGACATGCGCGGGGACCCATGCTAAGATGGCGTCTATACCCTCGTTGTGTATTTGTGTACATATACATTCTATTTTGTGTATGACATCAGGTCTACTGTCAGATATAGAATTTTTGATTGATGTGAGTCCACTAAGGGAGTCACTGAGTATCACCGCACGGATTGGTTTGTGCTCGATGATCCATTCGAGAGCCTTAATTATAGCAATCAGTTCACTAGTGTATACAGACATATTGTCTGGAAGTTTGAAACCATTTTGTATGTTGAGCTCGGGTATAACAAAAGCTGATCCTGTGTTATTACTTGAGTTTTTCGATCCGTCTGTATAGATTTTTAAGTAATTTTTCCAGTTTTGGTTGATATATTCAAGGGCGGTGGCTCTTATAAAGTCTGGGTTGTCCTTCTTTGTGAGGTAGTCGTGAATACTTGTGTCCACGTGGGGCGACTCTAATTCCCAGGGTGGTGTAATGATTTTGTCTGTGTCGCAGATGTGTGCGATGGGAATTTCGTGCTCTTGGAATAGGTTATTTACGGTATAGCCGAGGGGGGCGGAGTCTTTTTCCCAGTTTTTCTTTAAATATTCATATTCACTGTTATCTTCAAACATTTTGTGGCATGGGTGATTATCGCCCTTAGATCTAGTTTTTCCTGCATATTTCAGGGACAGTTCCTCTCGTCTTAAACGAAGAGGTTTCTCATTGGTTTCTATTTGAAGACTACATAAGGCGGTTCCCTTGAAGGCTCCAGTAGCTATTTTTAGAGCAGAATATTTGATGCTGTCTATTCTTTTTAGTTGTGTCTTACATGCTGATTGGTATGCGATGGACCCGTAATCTATTTTTGACCTGATTAAGGTTTGGTATAATTTTATCAGACTATATTTACTCGCTCCCCAGTTTGTCCCAGACACACACCTCATGAGGTTCAGGTCTTTATTGCACCGGAGGACTAGTTGGTCGATGTGGTCTTTCCACGTGAGTTTTCTGTCAAAGATCATACCTAGGTATTTAACACTATTTCTGAATTCAATTTTCTGACCTCCTAGTGTTAGATTAACGTCAATGTGTTTATTGTTTGAAAATATAATGCCCGTTGTTTTTAGGGCGGAAAATTTGAAGCCCCATTTATCCGCCCAGCCGCTAATTGTATCTAGTGTTTTTTGCATTATACCTGTCAATTTTTTTATGGAACGTGCGGTTTTCCAGAGGGCAGAATCGTCAGCAAATAGAGACTGTTCTACTTCTGGGTGTTTGGTGTCAATTTCATTGGCTAGGCCATTGATGAGGATGTTAAAAAGGGTGGGGCTTATGACGCTTCCCTGAGGGGTACCGTTGTCTAATTCATGGTCGGTGGATAAGGTGTTTCCTATGCGAACTTTAAAATTTCTATTGTTTAGGAAGTTTTTTATCCAGTGTTGCATTCTTCCCTTAATTCCGAGTTTGCTTAATTGAATAATTATGCCGTCCTGCCATACAAGGTCAAATGCTTTTTCTATGTCTAGGAAGATACCTAATGTGTACTGATGTTTGGCATTCCCCTTTTTTATTGAGTGTTGTAACCTGGCTATATGGTCTAATGTACTTCTATTCTTACGAAAGCCGCTTTGGGTTTTGTTTAATAAGTTATTGTTTTCCATATGAAATTCCAGTCTATTTTTTACCATGGTTTCCATTATTTTGCATAGATTTGAAGTGAGAGAAATTGGGCGGTAAGAGTTGCTGTCTGATGGATCTTTACCTGGTTTTGGGATTGGGATAACGATAGATGTTTTCCATTTACTTGGAAGTTGTTTGCTCTGCCAGCTGACATTAATTAGTTTCAAAATTAGTTTCTGTGTTCTATTTGGTAGGTGTTTAAGGATCGTGTATCCTAGTTTGTCTTCACCAGGTGAGCTCTCTTTTTTACAGTGTATAGCTTTGCGGTATTCATTAATGTTGAAGTCTGCATTGAGATAGTTTTCTAAATGATCGTCCAAATCGTTTTCTATCGTTGTTTCCTCCTTAATTTTTCTGAATTCTGGTTTCAGGTTGCTATCGCTACTGTTCGAAGCGAAAGATTCGGCGAGGTGTTCTGCCTTTTCCTTGTTCGTTTTTTTAGTTTTGTTCAGTACAGGGACTGTGTTTGTTAACTTTCCTTGTATATTTTTTATTTTGTTCCATACTTTTTTTGAATTGGTTTTGGTATCTATAGTGTTGCAAAAGTCTTCCCAGCATTTGGATTTAGCTTCTTTGACACTTTTTTCAGCTATGATTTTGAGTTCCTTGTAGTTCGCGTGATCACTTTGGAGCCTACTTTTTTTGAATTTTCTTAGTGCCTTCTTTTTGGCCGCAATATTCTTTGCACACTCTGGGTTCCACCAGGGTACCGGGTTTTTGTTGTGGCGCTGTTGTGATATCGGAATATATTTTTGTGCTATTTTTAGTAGTGAATTTGTAATGTTTTCATTAAACATCTCTGGATCGGAATTGAATATCTCGTCATGATTTAGGCTTTGACAGTCTTTCTGGAAGCTTTTCCAGTCGGCTTTGGAGTACTGAAATTTTGGAGGGGCGTCTGTCCTTTCAGAGTCCGGTTTTATACTAATTTTCGCATTATACTAATTATACTAAATGTATCGCATCATAAATTTCCTTCAATATATGATGCTAAACCACGACTATAAATGTGAACCGTTTTACGTCATTGCCTATTATTTTAATCGAATTATAGACAATGACCGAAAACGGTTCACATATTCCCTTATCTGATTTATGGATAGACCAGTGTGACTATATATTTAGAACATAATTTAGTATTAATAGTAATTAGCCATTGTTTTCGCCAAACACAAAACTTTCCCATACTTTCATGTAATTTCTGATCGAATTGTCCTTTTCTATTCATTTTCGATTTCTTATTGAAAGTTTCGCCCTAGCTTTCTGGTTTATTATATAGACAGTTCGATTCCCCCAATTAATCATTGGCCTACAGTCGGACCAAACGTATCCCCTTTCGTAGTAAGGGTTATTAAACAGTTTGAAATTCAAGCAATAAAATGTTTGTATGACGCTGTCACGCACCGAATATTCCCAGATCCATACGATTTAATCATTATTTTAGTCAACAACCCAGAGAAATGTACACAAGAAAGCTTCTTCTGCTACTACGATTGTAAAGCGAACCCCCCCTGCAATTCTGCGTTTTGCACAGCAAACATAGTACGTTAAACCTTCATGCCTTAAAACTTAGACAGGCATAAGAATTGACGTAAAACAGCTCTCAGAACGTTAGGTATTGGGCTTTCGTGTCATTTTAGTAAGGATTTTTACCTAAAATATACACCTTTAACGAGATGTCTTTGTGGGATATATGTATAAATTATATGTGACTGTGTTTTCAAATAACCGTTACTAACAGCTTTCATGTTGTAGGAAACCATCTTTTCCATTTCATAGACATTTCGAATTGGTCCTAACCGTCATACGAAATAGGTGTTTTAATTATTGACGCGGAAATTCCTTTATCTGATGCTTGCTAAATGAGAAAAAAAAAACAGAAGGGAAAATGATCAAAACCTAGTATCGATATATCGTGGAAAAATCCCGGTGAATCGATACCGTCTTTTACGGTGAACTTTTCGCCATGAATTAAAGAGAAATGTTTACCAAACTATATATTTCTGATACGGGTTTAATAATAACTAAAATATCAACTGTTGATTACCTTTTCCGGCGTACCCCCATCATTTTTTTCGCGGATTAAGCCGTGCCCTTTAGGCTTATGTTGAAAGACTGTTAAAATTATTAGAAAAAAGTTGTCATCAGAATATTCGGATAAGCAATACATGAACGTAAGTTCTGTAGCAAATGTATCGCATCATAAATTTCCTTCAATATATGATGCTAAACCACGACTATAAATGTGAACCGTTTTACGTCATTGCCTATTATTTTAATCGAGTTTTCTCCGTTGTTACTTCCAGTGTTCTACCTATGAGTTCGTCCGCGAGTTCAGGCCTAGTCCAGGTTATTTTTGTTTATGGACCCTGGATTTCTTTATGGACGAGAGCTGACTAGTAAATGTCGGATGGCGCTTGTATTCACATTTTTCTTCAAAGGGAATGTTTTCGTTTTCTAGCGCTCTTCCAAGAGGACTTTCGTTTCAGTCCATGCGAATATGACTCGCTTTCATTCATTTTCACTTGACCAATAGCGTGGACATTGGAAGTTTCTTTTACACTCAGTTATAGCTCTTGTTGATGCATTTTATCAGGAATTGTTCCGAATAAAATGGACTAGTGAATAACCTACAGGACATAAATCCATCTTCTCCGTGCAGGATTAGGATTAAACGCAACATTGGAAAAAGAAGCCGGACGGTACTGGCAAGAAATCATATGACCACATAGACAAATACATGTATGTTGACTGCATACTTCTAAAAAACATCACAAGAACCAAAATGATCCCTGTGACGATTTTGATCCCAGCAAAGCTTTTATTGTTGCTGTTCATGTGGACATCTCGATAGTCCCATCAAGTCATCCGTTGGAAAGGACGAACCATGTGACCGCCAGATAGAAAAAATAACCCAAACGGGAAAGTATACATAGAACGCAAGTTCGTATTCGTACCAAAGACGTGCGAGGTCCGACGCCGTCTAAGCATTCTCCACCATGTGCACAAGTCAAAAAACTACAATCACAGTGATTTATACAGAGAGCAATTCTCGAGACGAAACTTCCACCAGCACAATTCCACCATATCCAGGCAACAATTAAAGGCAACATTAAAAAGGTGATGGAAAATGATGCCGGGATACTGACGAGAAGCCCAGAGACCCCACAGACAAATATACTGACTGCATATTTCTCAAACCATCACAAGAACCAACATGATCGCTGTGACGATCCCTGTAATGTAACAGCTACATAAGAAAAAAGTGCTTCCGAAGATCAAGAGTGTATGTTAGATATAAGATTTATCTAGAATATACTTGCTGATATACAAAGGTCTGATGTCCCCACTTATGTTTAAGTCTGTTATACATAGGACACAATATTTATTACAGTTTTGGCCGACCCACATACATGATATATACTCTGGGAAAATGAGCGGTATGACAACCGATTGCCGTTTGACAGACGTGTCTTCGGCTTTCGTGATAAACTTTCATAGCTGGATAGGATAGCAGGTTCTCGACTCAATCAATGAATACCCTAATATCAGAAAAAATAGTTGACCAAAGTAATCATCGGCAGAATGGCACCTCACCCGAAGTTTAGGTGATCAGAGAATGGAGAGAATCTCGTATTAATGGAGAACATAGAAAAGTGAGCCAGCCTAATTCGAAATTAAGCAGACAGCCAGCATAATTTGAAATTAAGCAGACATTAATAGACTGTCATGGTGGAATAGCGACGAAAGGATAGCGACACGCTATTGATTTACAATTAAGAAAGCCCTTCGATTACAGGCATGTTACAATGGTTACATCACAGCATTTTATACGACGTCTGGAATTGATGACGTGGGTGAGTCTACAGGCAGAGTGAGACAAATCCTCTTTGGTCAAATCGAAATATGTCACTCTTCAACCGGAACCCATTTTACTTCACCATAGGTAAAATCAACGCTCTCCGATCGTTTTTTTTTTGCTCATTGGATTCCTGATCCGGTACAATATGGACATGTTGGCGGTCCATGTCTGCGAACAAAATGATGGAAATTAGCCGATAGACGTGGTCGTCTCATTCTCTTTATCTCCAAGATTTGCAGAAGGATATGGCTTTCATATGTGTTCCGGAGTGAGACATGATGCCAAGCAGAATACTCCGAAATTGATCGATGCATTCGGTATAGTAGGATGGCTGTTCTGGTGTAGGCCACCAGCGTGAGTCGTGGATTCTAGTATTAAATGTGTACACTGTGTCTTAGCAGGATGAATAAAGGAACAGCAAGTAGAAGTTTTAAATACGGGCTAGCTCTTGGGATGTGTCATCTTCACATTTATGTACGAGGTTTTCTTAAAGTATAGCCGATATTTACTAGATAAGCTTAGATATCTGGTAGGAGTTCGGCTTTCATAGTAAAGGCCATGACCGGATAGAACTCCACAAACACAGACAAAACCTAACCGGTCATCGTACTTCTGTATTGCATCTAGCTTTCAATCACCCCCTACCACCAGCCGAAGTACAGATAGCACCAGGAGATGGAAACACACGCAATCATAGAGAAAAAATATATTGAGCCGATCTACTTTGCAGTCAGAACTAAACAGACATTGATGGACTGACGTGGCTGCATAACGGCCAAAATCTCCAGAGTTCGTCTCACGATAAAGAATCCCATTGATTTACTGTCTAAAAGCTATGAGCATATATGTATGCTGCAATAGTAGCACAGTAACGCTTTAGATGACATCGGGGATGGATAGGTGTCTTAGTCTAGAGGTTATTCCATGATAGGAAATTTGGAACCGGGAGCAGATAAATAGGAAAAAATGTAAACTGGCAAACAACAGACCGAACTCGAAAGAGCATTAGCAACATCAATCAACAGTATGTGTGAATGGAGTATGGTTCAGTCAATGTAGAATTTTTCAGTGTCGTAAATATATTCATTACTCTCTGCAATGGATAACGCCTTTCGATAATCCATTGATAGTAGATCACCCAGATGTGCTTGGCATCAAGCTGATTAATATATACAATAAAAAGCAAAGCTTATCTTACCAATCGGTACAACATTATGTAGGCGTGAAATTCGACATTCGTTAGTGAACCGTCATTCATTGAGTATAACTTCCAACGGTCGCTATACCTTATTTGTGAGACACCCTTATTATGTTTGAAAATAACGATCGTTCTTTGGTATATTTCAAATTGGAATGTTTTGGATTGCGCATATCCTCGATATTATGTGATATTTCAGTGTCCGGTTATGTGTCGTTATCGTTTTTGGATTGGGGGGTGGGGAGCAGTTCCGTTAGAGCCGTAGTTCATACACCAGGAAGTCGTCAGTACATGTAGCTCAGATCGCTCAATCAACACCTGAATTAGGTTTCATTTTGTCTAAAAAAAATCAGCGTCATTATGTCAACCTAAATTTGTGGCCTTATTGGATTTGAAATAAATTTCACTCGTAACAAGAAAACAAAACTTCTTGGCCCACAGGCTTTATATCCCACATTCAATATTCACCCGTCGTCCACAGAAGAATCTCCACATCAATAATCGACAGACCTTTGTCATACTACAGTTATCGTCAATTCCATATATGCATGAAATGAAAACACCACAAGGAATGACTAGAAAATAAGCAGCGGAAAATGAAGACAATCTTTCCGGATTGACCTGATTAGGAACACATGGTATGGATTAAAAATATTTAAAACTGATTGATTTGAGTTCTATGAGAAAAATCTATTCTCAATGAGCCTTCTTAAAGAAACGATTTTTGTCGTGTTGAGCTCTGCTCTCACATATCAGAGTGCCAAACATCCATAAACAGAATAAGATATTTGGTCGGTTTAAAGATCAAGTTCACGCACAGTAAGTATCACTTAGTCCGATGAACCATGAGTCTTCATGAGATGTTATGTAAATTTATTCACTCGATTACTGAGACGGGTTCAGAGTTTCGATGTAGAGTGCATTCCTCTTCCCATGGAACCGACTGGACGTCACTGAGATAAACTGTACATCTTAAACGCCTTTTCCGTTTCACAAGAAATATACCTAGTGTTATTTTTCTTCAGCCCATCGCGCTGCGGAGTTTTGTAATTATATAATGAGCCTGTACCTCTGGTCATTTGGTCGTACGGCCATACGGTCGGACGGGAGAAGCTCCTACGGTCGTCTTTCCGTCAATAATTTTCCGACCACACCATAACTCGGTTACTATTTATGGACAACTTCGAAACGTACATGGACTATGATTAGAACCTTGTATATGCACTGTCAGGGTTTTAGGCGTTTCGATGATTTTCGATGAGTAATGGCTTCATTCTGTTAAGGTTTTAATCTTATCCTGAGCAATTCTACATCGAACTCTTCGCTACTCAAAGGATAAAGCACGAAATCTTTAACGAAAACGAGCAGAACTATTCCCCCATGTACATTAGTCCGTATGATCAGACTATGTTATATGCATAGAAAATCCCATGGTAACAGTAGGCCTACCGGTCATCAAAATAGCCGTTTCAAAAAGATAATCTTTAAACCTATATCTGGCCTGGTTTTTTGGGTCATGTCCAGGCCATTTCGCCCCCTTCCCTCTAAATATTTTTTTTACCGCTTATCACGCTATATCCTTGGGTCAAGCTCTTCCAGAAAATGTGAAAAAAATCCAAAATGGCCGCTTTGATGACGTCACAGTGACGTCATCTTCAAAACAGACCGATTTTTTTAATTTTTTTATTTTCTTTGCAAAAACTGCACGATAGATTGTTAAATAGTATTCTGATGTGAAACAAAATAGATTTTGCCCAATTTTCGTCGAAGAAAAGCAGGAATTTTGGAGAAAAATGAAGAAAACATCACTTTTCTGGTACCCCACATTAACGCCATCATGGATTTACCCATCATGGATTTTCTCTCCTCGGGGAGTTATGTAAATAGGCTTCAAATGACCCCAATATGATTAAATAAAAAGTCTCGTAGGGTAAGCTTTTATACTTTTGCCGTTCCGAAGATATGGGAGAAAGTTTGGTAGGGGCCCCAGGTAGGGTTAATCAACATATTGCCTACAAAATTATCTGCAAAAATACTACATTATCGGAATGTATTGGTGATAATGATGTTATATGAATTAGAATCTTGTATTATGGAAATTAAAAAATGGACGGCGGCTGAATATTGAATGACGGACTAGACGCATGTATTTATGTTTATCTGCCATGAAACAAAGCTGGAGCAGGACTCCATTAAGCGCTGTACGTGTGTTTTCTTGATAATCAACTTTCAGCGACGTTAATTGAAGCGATATGCGAGGTGGGAATAATTGAAAAAAATCAACCCTATGACTCTACACTTTAGCTTAAAGATGTATTTTGCACTCTAGGTTGCAGATGAACTGATATTGAAAGACTGACTCGGCCTAAGTGAATTTCACAAAGCTTTTCTTGGTGCACAGTTATCGTGACAATTCTTCTATAAAGGTGTGGCTAGAGTTATTGTTGAACTCATTAATGGAAGATGGTACTTCTGACTGCTTGATGGTTCTTGTGTTCCCCTTAAGCTGATTGAAGACGATTTCAGCGCGAACACCACTTCCGGTCTGCTAGAAGGTTAAGATGAGTTAACAACTTCGAATGGGGAAATCTGATGGAATTCACGGCTTTGGGTGAGTGAAGAACACTTCAAGACCGGCGGGATAGTTGGACAACCGAGTTGGCGATCTATATAGATAAATAAGAAGGATTAAGCAAGAGGACAATGGAGCAGGAGGACAGCGATTTTTTTCACATATGATGCTGTCAATAAATGTGCATTGGAAGCTTTGCGAACTATATGCCATCAGTATCATCATAGAGGTCTCAGGAACGAATATAATAGAAACATGACCTGGGATCCATTATGACATTGTAATATCCCACTTCATCAAAAACCGATCCGCCTTGATTTCACTGAAAATTCTTTCGGAAGTACCTAAGTAATCTTATGTTTATGACTCGAATCCACGGGTTTGGCCGGTTTTGCCTTCTGAGGCATGATGCAATATGCAATTAGAGTCTGACCGCGACTGGCTGCTGTCCACTCCTCTGAGAAGAGCTTTACCTAACTTGATTTTGATGATGTGTCCTCTGATAGAGCGGCACTAAGAGTCTGTCTAGGAACAGACAGAATTCCACTGGCACATAGACGAGGAGATTGAAACATGTAACCCAGGGCATCTCTGCGATATCATTTAGACGTTGAGAGTGTATATCCTGGTGATTGGAAAACTCGTCACGTACAATCTGCAAATGTCCCTGGCAAGGAATATCCACAAACAGTTATTGTTCTTCTCAGATGAGATTCTCATTCCGAGATATTTTAGAGGCACAAATGATAATATCCTTCTAAACTTGATTCTCTTCGATCAGTTCCATTGCTCGCGGTATTTGTGATCCGCTACAATGTGGTCATGTTGATAGCTCATGGTCACGAACAAATAACAGAAATCGTACAATAGACATTTGCAGATGTACGTTGGTTTTTGCGAGCCCACGTCGTCTACATCTCTATTTATGACAGCAACCGTAAGGTCATAGGACTGGAGCTTTGTTCGACACGGCCATATCCACTATGTTTTATGACGGCGATCAGAGATTGGTACATGTGATCGGTGAGGCAGAATTAGGGTTTAACAACGGAAACATCATAATTCTCCATTGAAAATCGACGGTTTTTCACGAAATGTGGGTTTGTCACCATATAAGGACCAGGTGTGGAAATTTGACAGCTACTTACCAAAGAAGCCTTGCAATTGTGGGATGTGGAATGAATTAGGAATCATGATACCAATAGAATATTTGTTATTAATGATGTTGGCTCCAGAATGTTCTGTCCATATGGACGATCATCCTCGACCCGATGCCCCTTCTCCATATTATGCTTCTCGCCAGCAAAATGATGGTAGGGCAGTATGTTCAATCTGTCTAATGTAAGCCATAGGCAGGGGACATGGATATGCCGGATGACAGTACGTTCAAGTATACCGGGATGGCACAAATATAGGAAATCTGCTGGTGTATCGGAATGTTGTCAGAAGAACAATGAATATGTGGTTTTCTGGATGTATCACAATCGATATTCTTTGAATAGGCCTGGCTATCTGTCATGAGTGATAAAACCAATGCCCGAAAAAAGGAAAAAAGTTGCGAAACGCTCATCGTAAAATTGGAGTGTCTTATTGCGTTATTCGGCACCAGAGCTGAGCAACGATCATATCAGAAAATTGAAAAAATTACGTATTCATGGAGAGCAGAGAAACCTGAGCCGACCTAAGTCAGGACTAAGTAGATATTAATGGACTGTCGTGGCGATGTGTCGGCTAAAAACTTCCCTCTCCAGACTGTGTCTCGTGCTATTGAAGTCATATTGATTTGCCGTCAAGGATTCCTTCGGCAGACAACCATCCTTCAATAGTGATTTCATCGCGTTTCAAGCAACTTCGGGAATTAATGGCTGCGTCAGTTTAAAGATCATTGCGTGGTACGATCTTTAGAACAGTGAGAGGATGAATACGACAAAAACGGCGAATGAACATAAAACCGGGAAGAGCATTAGCTAGTATTATGGGCCACTGCTGTTGTTGAAATTAATTCATATTCAATCAGGAAAAATTTCAAAGTCTAGTTTTACAAAGACTACATGTTTGCGTTTATTCCAGATGTTCACAGTTCTAAATCTCAGGCTAAACTGAACTCTATGTCCTAATACTAAAACTATATCGAAGAAAGTCAGATGTCCGTGAGAAAGTCCCCAACACAGCGGAAACAGTCACTTCAGGAAACAGTAAACTAACGATTATGTCATGTTAACAAGCCTGGGAGACTGGCTTCTGGTCAGTTGCCATCCAACAAGAACGTAACATTAACAGTGATGCTGGGGAGGATATTCCCACGGGAATAGACACTTGTTTGGTTTACTGTGTGCGAAGCAATGCTGTTGAGAGTCTATAACACAAGACAGTCACAAGCACATTTAATAATAATACAATTGAAAAGATACAAACGAATATTAGTTTGGACAACGTAATAAATGTACCCATTTACATAACATTGGAGATTCAAGTCGAAGGTTTCGATATTAGCTTTATCGTTCAACTGAGCATTTATTTCAGTAAATGTTGATAATCATGATTATGGTATCATTGTTACTTTCTGCAATCGACTGTATTCAATAGAATTGGATAACCCAGTGATGTTTGCATGAAAAGAACTAAAATATATAATGTAATACATATATTTGCATAATGTAGCTCCTTGGACATTTGAATAAAGTGGCTCTTTAGAAGTTTATGTCTGTTAAGTTATCCATTGGTGATACTGGGACTGATTAACCAATATTACATGCGCCGAAAGAAAAACATGTGAATCCAGTTTGATAAAAGACCGATCAGTAATATAGATTTGACGACAGGAATACCATGATGTGTTAGTGACATCATTAAAATCAAGACCGCGTCTCTTACAGAAGAAACTAGCCTGTATATGTACAAGTATACTTTATGTTAATCCTGTTTGGTATTACAGCTATCAGTTTTCAGATTATTGAAGCGGAAATTATTTAAGGACTATGCTGGCCTACGAAATATCAGATGTATTTCATAATAACTTAGGCTAATCGAGAGAATGTATCTGGTTTCTTCATCAATAATTACAGACTCTTCATTTCTATGCAATGGACCTTTACAGAAGCTGTCTGATTGGCTGGCTATTCTTCCAATCTTTTTCAGTGGCCAATGATAATACTGGATTCTAGTTTGAAGGTTTGACCAGTCAGGTGTTCTAAAACTGGAAGCCATACCTTGATGCTATGGAGTTCCTACAAAACCCCACTGGAATGGATAAATTATGTATCCTTTTCTTACTGTACGCATGTTTTGGGTTACAGTGCAGTGCCAAGGACATTGTAACTCTTCTGCGTGGGGAGATAAATTTGTAATTCTTCTGCGTGGGGAGATAAATTGAGTCCATACAGAAGTTTTGGTAGGGTGGCCCTCCGCAGTTTCGTAGTAATGGCCCCTCTCTAATTTCATAATACGATAGACTGCCCTTGTTCTGCTACATCATAATTCTTCTTGTCTTCTTAATAGCTTATGTCTATAATGCCATCCTATTCAGCATTATCAACGCTGCAAACGAGTACGTACAAATCGAGGGCTGGCTTCGTCTACACGCTGATCGGGATCATGGAGTAAAGTTTGTCCTGCCTCAGTTATGCCCCTTGGGTGTGCCTAAAAATCGGGACTCATTTACGGGAAGAAAATCTGACAAAAAACGGGCAGGTTGACACCCACTTTTGTTTGCCTTTTTAAGTTGAGACCGGACCAGGGAACGTGAGTAAGAAGTTTAATTGAAATCGCTCTTACAGATTTTTCTGGAAATTGAGCCGAATTTGACCATTTTTCGACATTTTTAAGGGGTTTTCTAGGAAAAATGAAGCAAGCATGGAGGAGAATGTTCGAGTTAAATTTTTCTATAACATAGCAGTGTTATATCTTAAAATAATAGTTTCATCATGCTCTTTCAGAAAATATATATATATAAGTGATTTGGGTTGAAGGTTTTGCGACAACTGGTGGCCTAAAAACGGACCCATAGTCTATTCCATGCCGAATAAAAGAATCTCCGGAGTGCACCCTTAAGGCATAATAGTGGAGTCTATGCATTATCTTAATGTAGACTCCGTTACGGAGCGGAGATGTATCATTACGCCAGATTGTTTAATTTTGACTGCCTAGTTATACCTGAAGCGCTATTTTCGGAAGCAGGTGGAAAGAAGACCAGGAGTTCGATTAAAATAACTCACAGTGTGTCCATTAGTATACAATTGAGGTTACTGCATACTGTATTCCATACAGGAGTTATCTCCCCCTGGACTGAGATTTCGGTGGATATTATGGCAGAACGAGGTCCTATCAGAATGATATAAATTTGCCAGTGTAAATTTTCTTTACAAGAGAACCCATTTACAGTCCATAAAGGATGGAATGGATGTATATTATTATGGTTTTACAAATTATTTCTCAAGTTTCTGAAGTATTTCCCATGTTTCTAAGAGAAAATTGAGTGCAAAATTACCAATAATTTGACTTGGTTACATCGCTTATTTGCATTTTCCCGCGTTTCTGCTATCATTGGAAAGCGGAAAAGTAACCACGGCCTTCATATTGCCGAATGGATGACCATTATTAAGAAGAAATAGGTTAATTTTGAGTTTTGTTCTCGAAAATCCTGCTAGAATTGGCAAAATTGATCAAAACAAAGATGGGGTAGGGGGAAAGTTATCGGTCGGATTTCCCAAAATAATATGTATAACTGGCAAGTGTTGTATACCGCCATACTCGCAAACACTCTGAGATTACGATACATGTGAATAATTAATTTCGTAAAAAACATCCTGCCCCCTAAGGTGGCCCTCCACAGTTTCGTAGTAATGGCCCCTCTCTAATTTCATAATACGATAGACTGCCCTTGTTCTGCTACATCATAATTCTTCTTGTCTTCTTAATAGCTTATATCTATAATGCCATCCTATTCAGCATTATCAACGCTGCAAACGAGTACGTACAAATCGAGTGCTGGCTTCGTCTACACGCTGATCGGGATCATGGAGTAAAGTTTGTCCTGCCTCAGTTATGCCCCTTGGGTGTGCCTAAAAATCGGGACTCATTTACGGGAAGAAAATCTGACAAAAAACGGTTAGGTTAACACCCCTTTTTTTTGCCTTTTTAAGTTGAGACCGGACCAGGGAACGTGAGTAAGAAGTTTAATTGAAATCGCTCTTACAGATTTTTCTGGAAATTGAGCCGAATTTGACCATTTTTCGACATTTTTAAGGGGTTTTCTAGGAAAAATGAAGCAAGCATGGAGGAGAATGTTCGAGTTAAATTTTTCTATAACATAGCAGTGTTATATCTTAAAATAATAGTTTCATCATGCTCTTTCAGAAAATATATACATATAAGTGATTTGGGTTGAAGGTTTTGCGACAACTGGTGGCCGAAAAACGGACCATAGTCTATTCCATGCCGAATAAAAGAATCTCCGGAGTGCACCCTTTAAGGCATAATAGTGGAGTCTATGCATTATCTTAATGTAGACTCCGTTACGGAGCGGAGATGTATCATTACGCCAGATTGTTTAATTTTGACTGCCTAGTTATACCTGAAGCGCTATTTTCGGAAGCAGGTGGAAAGAAGACCAGGAGTTCGATTAAAATAATCCACAGTGTGTCCATTAGTATACAATTGAGGTTACTGCATACTGTATTCCATACAGGAGTTATCTCCCCCTGGACTGAGATTTCGGTGGATATTATGGCAGAACGAGGTCCTATCAGAATGATATAAATTTGCCAGTGTAAATTTTCTTTACAAGAGAACCCATTTACAGTCCATAAAGGATGGAATGGATGTATATTATTATGGTTTTACAAATTATTTCTCAAGTTTCTGAAGTATTTCCCATGTTTCTAAGAGAAAATTGAGTGCAAAATTACCAATAATTTGACTTGGTTACATCGCTTATTTGCATTTTCCCGCGTTTCTGCTATCATTGGAAAGCGGAAAAGTAACCACGGCCTTCATATTGCCGAATGGATGACCATTATTAAGAAGAAATAGGTTAATTTTGAGTTTTGTTCTCGAAAATCCTGCTAGAATTGGCAAAATTGATCAAAACAAAGATGGGGTAGGGGGAAAGTTATCGGTCGGATTTCCCAAAATAATATGTATAACTGGCAAGTGTTGTATACCGCCATACTCGCAAACATTCTGAGATTACGATACGTGTGAATAATTAATTTCGTAAAAACATCCTGCCCCTTAAGGTGGCCCTCCGCAGTTTCGTAGTAATGGCCCCTCTCTAATTTCATAATACGATAGACTGCCCTTGTTCTGCTACATCATAATTCTTCTTGTCTTCTTAATAGCTTATATCTATAATGCCATCCTATTCAGCATTATCAACGCTGCAAACGAGTACGTACAAATCGAGTGCTGGCTTCGTCTACACGCTGATCGGGATCATGGAGTAAAGTTTGTCCTGCCTCAGTTATGCCCCTTGGGTGTGCCTAAAAATCGGGACTCATTTACGGGAAGAAAATCTGACAAAAAACGGTTAGGTTAACATCCCCTTTTTTTTGCCTTTTTAAGTTGAGACCGGACCAGGGAACGTGAGTAAGAAGTTTAATTGAAATCGCTCTTACAGATTTTTCTGGAAATTGAGCCGAATTTGACCATTTTTCGACATTTTTAAGGGGTTTTCTAGGAAAAATGAAGCAAGCATGGAGGAGAATGTTCGAGTTAAATTTTTCTATAACATAGCAGTGTTATATCTTAAAATAATAGTTTCATCATGCTCTTTCAGAAAATATATACATATAAGTGATTTGGGTTGAAGGTTTTGCGACAACTGGTGGCCGAAAAACGGAGCCATAGTCTATTCCATGCCGAATAAAAGAATCTCCGGAGTGCACCCTAGGGCCAGAATATCAGTCAGAGATATTAAAATGTGTGATCCTGTATTATTGATTTCAACTCTGTGGTAAAAATGTACTGGGTTTTGACCAGTATGCAGTTGTCTTCTTTTATAAACTTAATTTACCGTACCAGTTTCATAATTATGAACGAGAATTTTTTTTCATCACTTCCTAGGCAGTCTGGCCCTACCATACGTCACGTGAGACATCTATTTGTCCCTTCATGTATGGAGAGTCCCGCTGTTTTTACCATCTCAAAAACCTGTGTATTATGAGCACATGCTGTATCATTGCATGTCTTAATATTCTTTTTGAGATAGGCTAATGCAAAGAATAGACCATGATAAGTTTGTCAAACCGCCAAAGTACTGTTTTTGAAATTAGTTATCACGTTCACCATCGAAACACATATTTGGCAGCAGACTGCCAATCGGGCATCAATATCTGAACCAAATAGCTGATGTATGTGGAAGAAGTAATCGCTGATGCAAGGTGTTGGCAACTGATAACGTAGTAATCCCTCATATTATACTTGTATTATGGAGGATTTCCTTCTGAATAAGTCACCGCTAATAGTATAGAATCGAGAAGTAACTGTTGCATGTCTAACAATTTATTACCTCTGTGAAGAACGTTTACTGCAATCGATCTCGAAGTGAAGAGAGTGGCCGTAAGATAATCTTCAAACGGAGAATCAATATTAACTAACCAACTGACAGCGCCAAAGATCCTTGTAAAGTATGCGGAGAAAACGGGAATTTATGTCTGGAATCCATTATATTGTCAGTGAATTTGGAGTAGTAGTGAATTTGGAGTAGTAGTGTTAACGTTGACATTGATGCCCAACTTGTAACTATAGAGATTGTTGAGCGCATATATTTTAAGTTATTGTTTAAGATGTTTCAGAATCGATTACCACCGAGGAGAAAGTTGAGATATAAATTAAGAGTGTCCTGCGTTGTGCTCTGTTGAGTATACCATATGTTTTACCGAATCCGGAAGTGGCAAAATAAGAGTATACTATATGATTCCTGACGGCGTCTGTGCCTATAATGGCAACATTCCTGTCGTATCTAACATCTAAACACCCAATCTCTATTAGTAACGTATACAATGAAAATGTGGATTATCTCTATATGTTGGGCTGTGAAAGTCATTAGCTGGAACTATAGAAACGGAAGAGGGGAACCAGCCATTGGTATTAGCGGAGAGTATGACTATTCTTCATAAACGTTATCACGACGTTCCCTTCATTTTCAGTGATCGAGTCTAATCCCGTGCTTACATATGGGGAATTGTTTCGAACTAGCGTAAACACGCAGAAATGGGACAATAAAGGATCAAGATGGTCACTTTTAAAAACATTCTGCTATTCTTATAGTTGGAAATATTTGAGAACAATGGAAAAACCACGTGAACGTTTACATTTCCCCTTATCATAAACTACCCGAAGCCTGAAGTGCACGTGAAATGACGATTGCGGGAGTGATTGACAGGTTTTGCATTGATAGATAGGCAATATTCACCTCTAACAAGATGAAAAGGGTTTTCTCTCACGCCGACTATTTCCAGCACAATGATCCAGAACTTACATTAGACGGACCTGAAATCAAAGTGGTAAAAGAGGTCAAATTCCTAGGCATATTGTTTGACCAACGACTAACATTCAAATCACATATAAATTGCTTAAAAGCCAAATGCACGAAAGCTCTAGATTTGTTGAAAGTAGTTGCCAGCTATGAGTGGGGAGGAGATCAGCAACTCTTCTCCATTTATATCGATCACTTGTTCGTTCCAAACTCGATTATGGTTCTATTGTTTACAATGGTGCAAGCAAGTCAAACTTGGCAAAGCTAGATCCTATTCTCCATCAAGGACTAAGACTTTGCCTCGGTGCGTTCAGAACATCACAAAAAGAAAGCTTGTATGTCGAAGCGGAAGAATTTCCTTTAGAACTTCGAAGGATTAAACTATCGCTGCAATGTATCACAAAACTGCGTTCGAACCACTCAAATCCCGCATATAATTGTGTTTTCAACCCTCAGTACGCAGATTTCTATTTAAAGAAACCCTCGATTATTCCACCTCTTGGAATCCGTATGAAACCACACATTGTAACAGCTGGTATTAAAGTTAGTCAAATTTTACCAAACGAGCTCTTGCCAACTCCACCATGGCAGTTAGCCAAACCAGAAGTAGATATTTCACTGACGAAATATAAAAAGACAGACACGAGCCAGCTCGTGTATACACAAGAATTTGGTTTACTGAGAGAAAATGCAGATTACATCAGGCTATTTATACCGATGGTTCTAAAGATGATGAGAGAGTGGCATGTGCTACTATCTTTAGCTCCAAAACTAAAACCTGTCGTCTACCAGGCAAAAGTTCCATATTTACTGCAGAAGCAAAAGCTCTATTATCATCTTTAGAAGGTATTGGATCCACTAGAAGGTAAAAATATGCCATATTCTCGGATTCACTATCATGCCTTAAAGCGATTGAAAGTGGAAATTCAACTCATCCCACCATCTTGAAAATTCTACAAGTATATGACACTAGATTTGATCAACAGACAGATATTGTGTTTTGGTGGGTGCCTAGTCACGTTGACATCAAAGGCAATACTGAAGCTGATAGATTGGCTAAGGCAGCTCTAGATGAAGAAGTTGATCCTGTTGGAATCCCATACAGCGATTTCAGACCATCTTATCTGCGCTTATGTGAGAAAGCTGTTTCAATCTTTATGGGATACTATGGATAATAACAAACTTCACGAGTTCAAAATAACTGTTGGTTATACGCATCTGAACAGTCAGAAACGTTTCGATCAGGCCATGATTAGACGATGTAGGATCGGTCATACACGATTAACCCACGAATATTTACTAAAACAGGAGCCGGTCCCAAGGTGTATTCCATGTCATGAAGATCTCACGGTGAAAAATATTCTCATAGACTGCATAGATTTTAAGATTGTAAGAGATACTTTTTATCGAGCAACTTCGCTGGAAGATCTTTTTAGCCGAGTAAAAGAGGATTGTATTTTAGATTATTTGAGAGAGATTGGTTTGTTGTACAAATTTTAATGTTTGTACCTGTTTTAACGCAGTAGTTTACTGAGTTGTTGAATTGAATACTTAGAATTTTGTTTGATCGTCGCTATATAGCTGAAATATTGCTGAATGCGACGTTAAACCTTAATTCTCTCTCTGTCTCTGTCTCTCTCTCTCTCTCTCTCTCTCTCTCACGCCGACTCTATTGCAAGAGAGGTGATTTCTGGTAGGTAATATCCCGAAAGCGTCTGCATATGGCGTATACATATCTCGATCATCTCCATTATTAGGTTAATGGCAATTCCTCAGGAGCAAATACCTAACTCTATACTCGAAGATGATTTATGTTGCCTTGAGGTCTGCACAATGAGAGTAATAGGGTATACTACGGTCGTGTCTAACGTCTAAATGTTATAGTATTCCATCGGCTTACACTATTTAGGTTAGGTGTGGTTAGTGTGAACAACTGCCTCTGTGGGTTTGTCGAATCCTTAATAATTTGGTCCGAAAGATTTTACGTCTGTTTTGCGTGACTTCCGCTGGTGATCTCACGCCAGGAAACGCCTTATGTGACCTTCAGTGCGGGAATATGTACACTTTAAAAGCTTTCTCATTGCCTGTTAGCGGTTTGGTCGTCGGATCCTGCTCACTCACTGATCATTAACACATCCCGCAATATACATGTAGAGTTGGCAAAAATCACAACCTGACAACTACTAGGAAACGATAGGCATTGAGTACATGCTGAATTTGTAACCATGTGATATCAGAAGTCTACATGATGATTTTGATGATACATAAAGCAACATGAGGAATGGTGTGTATCACAATCACCGCAGCAACTGATATACAAGCTGCAGAACCTATCCGAACGTCGACTGCCCCACCCTTGCCAGCCAGACTATACCACCCCTGCTCTATAAATCCTGGTCAATTTTCTCGCTTGAAGACACATCAAGGCTGGCTAGAACAAACACTAAATACAAGCGTCTAGTCCGTCGTCCATTTAAGAAATTTCGCGTCCATAGTTGAAAGATCTATTCCATATATCAGCATTAACATACAACAATCACAGAATACATAAAAATCCTCGTTCCAAACTTAGGAGAGCGGTTAACAGTTTCAATGATGCCGGCAAGACATCATGATTTTCCAAAATATCAAATTCGTATCGCTGATCAGCACACTAAATGTGCAGGAGATACTGATTTTGGTTCCTTGATCGACATTCGTTCGTATCCCAGGCTTACTGATAAAATCTTGAACACTCTGTCGAATTTGCTGCGTTGTGGTTCCTGTTTGCAGTAATAAATTTCTCAGAAATCAGGAGTTCAATACTGATTCATTGTTCTAGTCATTCAAAATTATTCTCGGAATGTAAAACATATTCATATTAAGATAAGCTGGATGTATATGAGCTGCACGACATGGGTCCTGAACTAAAACTTTAACGCTGTCCTACATCTCAATTTCTTCACAAAAATTCAGCTATGTGTGCATTTGAACCCATTTTGGAGTACGTTCACGCCAAAACATATAAGTTTGGCTGTATAATACCTCCACAAGCGACCTTCCGAGTAAACCATATACTGTTGTATACCCCGGGTAGCCGGAAACATAGGCTGGATTGAAACCACCACATCTACATCAAAGAAACAGACAAATGAGGCGCGAATGTCGTTTTGAACAAAACTCCGGGCGGCAATGAGACAGCTTTGGAACACCGTCCACTAATGTGTTTTCTTCCGGTTATTTGCATCCCAAATGTTTGGGAATAGCGCAATTTTCTCCAAGAACTAATGACAGAGAAATGACGGAAGTATTTTAAAATATAACAGCATGGTTATGGTTTCTTTCCATAAAGGTTATTTGCGTGATTTTCTGATACGGAACCTACAACGAATGAAAATAAAATCATCCTTCCTCAATCATGAAGTTTACAGGAAAAAGTTTACAGGGAATATTGTCCATGGGCCGGCATAACTTCACAGTCAGGAGGGGCTAGCGGATAATTCTTCTCACCTATAAAACAGTATTCCCTGTACTAATTGCTTCATGACAGCTCAATGTGGTTCGCCAGCTCGAACTGACGCCAGGTGGCTACGTGTACCAAGAGGTAAATGTTCATGTCGTTTTTCTGGACGTCACGAAGGCAACGTCATAATGTAACGACGCTATAATTGTTCGTTTTATAACGTCACGTCTTCTTTACCTGCTGGTGCACTAGCGCCGCCTAGTGTGGCTGGCGATCCCCATTGATGATTTCTGTACCAAAGTCGAAATATGATATATCCAGAACATTTCCAAGACAACATACATACCCATGTAATTGGGTTGCAAATATTTTCTGTTGTATATTCGATCGCTAAAATATGGGTACGATACAGGTGCCACCCTTTAGCCAAAGTAATCCTTCCATATCGATGAAATGAAGAAATCTAATATTAAATATTCTTGAATTAGAACTTGGAAGAGGTTGCTCACAAGTGATCGGTTATCTGGCCAAGTTGAGAAAAAAAACTGTGATCGGTCCAATTTTTAAAGCTTGGTGTATCCAATAGGAGCTTTATATTGATTAAAGCTTCTGCAGTAGGTTAGTTAATCTTTAATAAATAGTAATACCTTTTCTGAACGATATTTGGCAGTCCGTCAGCTCTCATTACATCAGACGACCAGGGCGCTTTTAGTTACTGATTTATGAAACAATGACACTTCTACTCGCTTGATCTCCAAGAGAGGATGTAAGTGTATTACCTCCAAATGAACATTCTGGATCCCATATCCATGTGTGCTTGGGGGAGAGCGTCTTAACGTCAGCAAAACATTGAGTGGTTAGATTGTTTTGAATCCCTGTCCAATAAAAGAGATTGTAACATGTATATGATTTCATGAATTGAATAATCGTCAATTTAATGAGGATTTGTAATCTAACAGATAAAACAGGTGCCGAATTGCCAACATCGTTGCAAGCGTTTGAATTGTTTGCTTTACTTGCCGCGATTGCCCAAGATAAACGACACATTGATATATGTAAGATCCGATTATATATGGTTGACCGAAGTGAAGCTACATTGTGACTACCAAGGAAAGAGATGTTTGGGTCTAATATGAGTCGACCGAATCGTGTTCTTTTATGGCATCTGTCAATGCCTTCGTACATATAGTATCCAGGTTCATCTGTATTGAAAAGGTTAAACTCTGTTCATGTATCTTATATATATATCTATTCTTCATCCCGGACATATGCTTATGCTTATGCTCATCTTATGAATATGACTATATGCAGGCGCTTTCAAAAACCGATCCATTCAAAGCCCGTTCCTTCTCATTCATCAAACGCTATTTAGACGATCTTCTCGCTGTGGATATATATATATAAATGACACAGTGAAGGATATATATCCACCTTCACTGGATTTGAAGGAAACTACAGATAACCCTACAGGCACATCGTATTTAGTCCTATACATGTATCTCTATAAAAACGAAGCGGGCCTTCTCTCTCGTCGACTGTATGACAAAAGAGATGATTACAATTTCGATATCGTAAACTATCCCTTTCTGGACAGTAATATTCCAGTGGGACCTGCATATGGTGTATACATATCACGCCTAGTAGCATTTGCTAGATCCTGTGTTAAATGTGACGATTTTAATCAACGTCGCAAAACATTGTCGCAGAAACTTATAAAACAGGGCTACACCACCAAGCGCCTCCACTCAAAGTTTCTCAAATTTGGCGATACATATCGCATGCTGATAGCAAAATACGAGCGTAGCGTGCAAGATCTATGGCGTTACGTTTCGTAACTTGTCTAATTCCGCGTAACCCGGGACTAGGGGCCGTATGAACCCATGCACTTCAAGATTCTCATGGTACTCATATGAACAGTCACATTCAAAGCGTGACTGAGATACATCATTCTTTAGATGACGACTTTACAACGAATATTATGGATTAAGAATATTGATCAGCGATACGGATTTGATATTTTTGGAACATCATGATGTCTTACCGGCATCATTGAAAACTGTTGACCGCTTCTCTCTTGCAGGAAACAAGCCTATGTTTATGTATACTATGATTATCTTTTTGAATTTGGTGCTAATGCTAATGGAATATGGAATAGGTCTTTGGATTATGGACGCGGATATTCTTTAACGGACGACGGCTGAATTATGAATGACGGACCAGACGCTTGTAATAAGTATGATTGGAGAAAATCAGTGATCAGTTCGGATATGTAAACATCCTTCTGTGATTATTTCATACACGTTTGATCGAGAAATGAAGCATTCAAGACGTATACTTGCGGCAGTGGTGAACTGATTGAAGCACTCGTTTTCTAGGGTTAATGCTTGATTTTACTATATTACATTCACTGAAGATATTTAGTTATGTTCATGGGTTTTGTCGTTGTTTAGTCGCAAGTTCTTCACAGAAATCATTTTGCTTGACGTTTTTATGTTCTCGACTTTGCACTTGGTATGCTTCGATCGTTTCAACCTTCCACCCAGGGTGTTCTCAAATAACATCATAGGGCACAATATGCAGGATTCATTCGCTCTGGAGAGGCACTGTGGATGTCCGCAGCTGTATAATTTGTTGGCAAATAATTATTTTTCTCTAGTTCGAGAAACCTGATACATTTCTAACCCAGCAGGAATACCTTAAGCATAACCTACAGTCAAGCTAGAAGAGCTACAGAGTAATGCCGACAGGAATACTTTCTGCTCAATCCATCGCTGGTTTGTTAATTAGATTTCAGGTTCCCTGCTTCTACACAACAAGTGCCTCTCCATTTGGAAATATTTATCTCGAATCCGCCTCCAAGCTTTCATTATATCAGACTGGAAGTACGCTTTTATTTATTGATTTATCAAGCAATGAGACCATTTCCGCTTGATTTAATAGCCTTCATGCATGTTTTCAACAGTCATATCATGTTTATCCACACATGCTCATAGAAAGTAGGTACACGAGAAGCTTTGTTTGCCTAATTGATAACAAGCACTTGCGAACCAAGATACTACCAATCAGTTACATATCCTTCCATCGACAGTTTGAAACATCCACACTCGTATGAAATGAAAACTGTCCCTACCGCTGAAGGCATCACATTTAACGCTGAAAGAGCACGGTAGTGTAAAAGGGAGACTTTGCGGTTGGAACAGACGGTGTTATGGTGTTGAGATCCTCAGCATGAAATCTTGTGTACTGAATTAGGTCGAAGAAATATAATACCCCATAGCCTCAGGGTACAGGGAGCCATGACTTCATCGGTGGCAGAGGCAAACAATTTTTTAAGGCGAAGGCACGGTGAACAATGATCTTGTTAATAACGTCTTAATAAACATCTTACAATACAGTACTAGTATTTAAAAAAAAGTGCCTTAATTTTTTGAAATGAAATGATTTTATAACATTTAAAATTTCAATAATTGTAACAAATTCGAAAAACGCTAATCCTTCAATTAAAAGCGCGGATAATTTCGAATAAATGGAAACCTTATTGAAATCCACATTTGTACAGCGTTGTGTGCAGATGTCACGACTTTTCGCTTGATAGCACAGAAGATATTTGAAGGCCCATCTAGAAAAAAAGTGATAATGAGTTTAACGGAGGAAACGAGCAAAAAACCTTGAGAAGTGCATGAGATGCAATTTTCTACAAGTTATGATTGGTAGGGTCTTCAGCCAAGATAAATGACTTATAACCCACAGTAAATTTGCTGGAGTTTCAATATTATTGGTTAAACAGATTGGAGGAAGTTAATTGCTTGCTCAATTGACCATCGTTCACAAACTAATCCAGCTTTAAGTAGGAATTCCTGCAAACATCTTGTATGCCAGTTCATTTTTAAAGCATAATTTCCGGTATAAAGACATACACATATATGTTTCATCGCTTGTTTTCACCAACCATTTGATCATGAATTGAAAAGAACCTTGTTGATGGTGTCCTCAATCTCGTGCAAGTAGCGAGAAAACCAGCTATATTGATGATTAGAGAAATGGTACGAAGATATTTTGCTTTTGCACAAATGTAGGTCTGGATAATTGCCACTTTCGCGTTCCCCGGGTACGGGTGGAGGGTAATTCGGTAAATCAAATGTATAGGCGCACCAGACTTTCCAATCGGCAACCGGTGATACAGAGTAAAATTCATTTATCTTGTTGATCAGGTGGGATCAGTCCGAGTGCCTGTGTCGGCCGATCCTCACTGCAATTGTCATCTTCTCGTGTTTTTCTCCTCCGTCATATGATCAATCCAATCATCTTCGCCACCGCAAAACAACGGTTTGTACATCTCCATTTCCGGGTAAATGTAATCTGTTCCACTTCGTGTGACGTACTCGGGCTGGGCCAACAATCAATCAGGAAGAAAACAGGATGAGAAACATGTAAATAAGATGGGTATTTGCTTGCCCATTCATACTTGTTGCAAAAGTATGTTTGTCGCAAATGAAAGCTAAACTAATGTGCTATGTATCAAAGTGCCATGTGGCAATTTTGTGAATTACACTTTCCATACAAAAAATCGTGCCCAATGAAATAGATTCTGGATAGTGTGTGTTTATAATAGCACAAGATATTAGCAATTTCACGGATTTGCATTCCACGATATGGACACATGATATATCTCCATTTCAAGCGTAATCTAACCTAACTATTTAGACAACAGATGGATTGCTTGTTTCGTCCTTTTCATTCTGTTATTTTCTGACATAACAAAGACAAGCTACACACATGTAGCAGGCAGTCAATCGACCAGTGTTCATTCCTCCATTTAAAGCTACGTGGTCTCACTGCGCTAGTCTTTGTCGGTCTTATCCCGACGATACACGACAAATTCATCAACAGAACGACACATGATCCAGGTCAGTACATGAGTAGTTGTCAGTTATCACATTAGAATTGCTATTTCCAATTTAACTTAATCGGAGCAAAAACTCCACTCTTGGCTTCGAGCACACTTATCATGCTTATTAATATAGTGCACTATACTATGGATATTTCATTTAGATGTTGTTCAGGTCATCATCGAAAACCCTCCTGTCTGGACTCTTTGTTGTACCAGGCCAGGCTATTGGTCACCTTTTTCTCGTGACCCTTCCATGAATGATGGACCCATAGGCCTTATGGTGTACAATCCTATAATTATATTATAGAATTATGTGTTTCACTCGAGAAATATATGTAGGTTTATTGTTTTGGTGGGAAATTTAAGCCGTACGATTTCGGGGATTACAGGTTAGTTTTTCTTGATATTCTTGCTTTTACCAGGTTTACCCCATGTTGAAGCGTGTGTTCCATCAGACGACCATGGTGCTCATCCATTAACACCAGATGAGTTGTTTGAGCTGATCTGTCGTCACAGCTCCCGGGTTAGCGTATCTAATTCCGCTTAAGCTGGTGCTAGGGGCCGTGTGGATACTTCATAGTCTCCACATGAACAGCTGTAATAAAAGCGCGGATGAGATACTGAGACTACTTGGGAGAATCCACCGTATTCTCTGGTCTGAATTTTAGGTGCCGAGGGATGCTTTCCTGTAGAGTCATATGGTTGCTTTTTAGTCGCCAGACATCATCATTTTTTCCCGCCTCTTGTATATCGCCCCAATTTATACCATTTGTTCTTCCATACACACCCAGTAAGCTCATCGGCCAGTAACGAAAAGACACCTGTAGGCTCTTCAGATGTCACTTCGTAGCCCTTTTGTTGTTACAACACATTGGTGCTTGTCAATATAGCAAACACGATTTACAATATTATACATTATTAGATTTACATTTGTATTTGTACTGTTCCATGTTACCATGGGAATACATGGATTCAACATGCGCAGTGAAACATCTGATAAATCTATTCAAGCTTACGTAGCTGACTTGAGAAATAAAGCATGCCGATTTGATACTCTTAGGGATAAACTCATTTGAGATATGCTCGTATGTAGAATTTTAAGTGACAATGTACGAAAACTTCTCTTAAAGGAAGCTGATCTATCATTACAAAAGGTTATTGATCTATGTCAAATCAAGGAACTATCTGTAAAACGGCTACAGAAACTGAACAAAACTGCAAAAGTCAATGCATTCGGTTTCAACCCACGTTATCAAAAACAACCCGCGTTATCAGAAACACCAGCAACATGTCTACAGTGATTCTTGCCGTAACTGTGGTGGTAAACATTCCAAAGACAGAAACAAATGCCCAGCTTTTGGCAAGCAATGTGGCTACTGTAAAAAATGGAACCATTTTCACACAGTTTGCAGAGCCAAACTGACCGTCACAAATAATCCCTCCAGGAAACCTGTCCTTGAAGACGAACATTACTTCAACACTGACACCGCGCCATTCGTCTTCGATACAGTAGAGCCTGAGAGTGTTGACCGTGTTGATCGCAATCCATCCGAGGAGTATTCTACCATTTAGGTTAATGGCAACGACTGAAATTGAAAGTAGACACCGGTACCAGGTGTAACGCTCTACCTCTTCCATGTTCAAGTGCGTTTCTCTCAATGAGAACATCAACGGAAATGATCCAGCAACATTAGAAGGGCACAGTCGTAGGACAATCTGCGCTTAATATGGAGAAATGCGTAGTCTACAATTCCATGTTGTAGACGATTCACCATGCAAACCTCTCATTGGTTTACAAGATTGTCTCAAGCTAGGTTTGATAACACCCAATGATGTACATGAAATCCAACCTACAGTATCGGTCAAAACAAACAGCCCAATTGCGCGTCCTTCTATGTCGCGACGCATGACCCCAGCACACATGCACAACAAATCACAGAATTTCATTCGTAAATAAACAGTGACCTGTTTGGTGGAAGGTTCGGTATCATATGAAAACTGATCTGCCCGTCCACCCAGTTGTGCGTCCTGTACGTCGCATCCCAGTCGCGATGTACGGCAAAGTGAGAACAGAAATCACATAGAAATCACACCGGTTCATGAACCTACTGAATGAGCTTTTTCAATGGTAGTCACTGTCAAGAAACCATGCCCATTACGAATCATTGAGGAAGTTGACTCGAGAATGCCCAATGTATTTTATCAAGCTTGACGCTTCCAGTATTTGTTGGCAAATTCCGCTCTATGTAGAGCGCGTTTAATGAACCAGTTGGACGGTTTCTTTTCTCCCGTTTACCAATGGAGATAAAAACTGGCACTAAAATCTTTGAAATCCATGGATAACTTGTTCAAAATTCGTTCAGTTTGCGCGTTTAATGAACCAGTTGTACGGTTTCGTTTCTCCCGTTCACCAATGGAGATAAAAACTGGCACTAAAATCTTTGAAATCCATGGATCACTTGTTCAAAATTCGCTCAGTTTGAACGTGACTGAATATTCGACCTTCCTAGCAGTCCATGTTATGCACAGAGTAATGATCTCATTTAAAAAGCGGTGAGCTATTATTCAAAGAACCTATTGGAGAAGTGTAAACTTGACGGTTCTGACCCATATCTTGGACTCTCCACATGGGAAATACTCCCAGGAATTCCGCCCTTGGATCGCCATCACAGCGCCTAATGTCTGGTCGAACAAAGCTTGCCCTCCCAATGAGTGCAACTATGTTATAACCGGAAATTACCAGTGGTGAATATGTGAGCATTCGCCTGGCTCGGAAACGCTTACAACAGAAGAAATAAGTTGACAGTCACGAGATCGTTGCCACCCATACAGGGTGATGTCATTCGCCTTCAGACATGCACTGGATATAATAGGCTAGGAGCAATTCAGAGACCAGCAGGTGAACTACGTTCATATATCGTTCATACTGAAGGCAGAAATCTTCGCCGAAATTGCCGTCACCCGTTGAAAGATGTATCGCATCATAAATTTCCTTCGATATATGACGCTAAACCACGACTATAAATGTGAACCGTTTTAAGTCATTGCCTATTATGTTGAATCGAGTTTTCTCTCTAGATAATTCCTTTGTTCTGTTTATGAGTGCGCCTGTGAGATCAGGCCGACCCTTCGTCCAGGTTCTTTTGTTAATGGACCCTGAATTTCTTTATGGACGACGGCTGGCTAGTGAATGTCTGATCTGGCGCTTCCATTCACATTTTTCTCAAAGGGAATGTTTTCATTTTCTTGCGCTCTTCCAAGAGGACTTTTATTTCAAGCCATGCGAATATGACGATTCGCTTTCATTCATTTTTGCTTTTCCACTGACCAATAGCGTAGACATTAGAAGTTCCGTTGTAGCTCTTGCTGATGCATTTTATCAGGAATTGTCCAGAATAATCGATTGGTGAATAAGCTGCAAGACTGCAAGACATGCATCCATCTTCTCCGTGCTGGGTTAGGATTAAACGCAACATTGAATGGGTAGTGGAAAACGAAGCCGGCGTACTGACAAGAAGTGTTATGACCACACAGACAAATACATGCATGCTGATTGCATATTTCTAAAAAACAACACAAAAACTCAAATGATTCCTGTGATTATTTGAATCCCAGCCACGCTTTTATTGTAGCTGTTCATGTGGACATCTTGAATGGCACATGACCCCAGCATCCGCTTGAACGGTACTAGATACAAATATTTCAGAGTGATAATATAATAGCCCTATCAAGTCATCTGTTGGAAGCGACGAACCATGTGACCACCAGATAGAAAAAAATAGCCCAAACGAGGAAGAATTTACAGAATGCAAGTTCGTATGAGGCTCGACGCCGTCTAAGCATTCTCCACCATATGCACAAGTCACAAAACTACAACCACAATGATTTATACAGAGGGCAAGTCTCGAGACGAAACTTCCACCTGCAGAATCTCACCATATACAGGCAACAATTAAACGCAACATTAAAGGGGTGGTGGAAAACGATGTCGGAATCATGACGAGAAGCCCACAGACCCCACAGACAAATATTCTGACTGCATATTTCTAAAACCATCACAAGAACCAACATGATCCCTGTGACGATCCCTGTAATATAACAGCTACATAAGAAAAAAGTGCTTCCGAAGATCAGGAGTGTATGTTAGATATAAGATTGCTCTAGAATATACTTGCTGATATACAAAGATCTGATATCTCAACTTATGTTTAAGTCACAATATATCTTACTGTTTTGGCCGACCCATATACATGATATATACTCTGGGAAAATGAGCGGTATGACAACAGATTGTCGCTGGACAGACGTGTCATCCGCTTTCGTGATAAAATTTCATAGCTGAATAGGATACCAGGTTCACGACTCAATCAATGAATACCCTAATATCATAAAAAAAGTTGGCCAAAGTATTCATCGGCAGAATGGCACCTAACCCGAAGTTTGGGTGACCCATCCGAGAAAAGTTCTGATCAGAGAATGGAGAGAATCTCGTATTAATGGAAAACATAGAAAAGTGAACCAGCCTAATTCGAAATTAAGCAGACATTATTAGGCTTTCATAGTGGAATAGCGACGAAGGGATCGTATTCCATGGCTCCATCACACAATATAGGAGCGGTATTGATTTACAATTAAGAAAGCCCTTCGAATACAGGCATGTTACAATGATTACATCAGAGCATTTTATACGACGTCTGGAATTGATGACGTGGGTCTGTCCAATGGCCATTCTATTCCAAAATGCATACCGGTATCAGCGACTAGAGGACTCGTCACGTAAACTGTACGAAATCACCTGGTAATGAATATCTACAGGCAGAGTGAGACAAATCCTCTTTGGTCAAATCGAAACATGTCACTCTTCAAACTGAACCCATTTTACTTCACTATAGGTAAAATCAACGCTCTCCGATCGTTTCTTTGCTCACTGGGTTCGTGATCCGGTACAATATGAACATGCTGACGGTCCATGTCTGCGAACAAAATAATGGAAATTAGCCCATAGACGTGGTCGTCTCATTCTCTATATCCCCAAGATTTGCAGAAGGATATGGCTTTTATATGTGTTCCTGAATGAGACATGATGCCAAGCAGAATACTCCGAAATTGATCGATGCATTCGGTATAGTAGGATGGCTGTTCTGGTGTAGACCACCAGCGTGAGTCGTGGATTCTAGTATTAAATGTGTACAATGTGTCTTAGCAGGATGAATAAAGGAACAGCAGGTAGAAGTTTTTTTTGTTAATTTTGTCAATGTCATCAATACGGGCTAGCTCTTGGGATGTGTCATCTTCACATTTATATACGAGGTTTTTTTGAAGTATCATAGCCGATATAAATTGGATAAGCTTAGATATCTGACAGGAGTTCGGCTTTCATAATAAAGGCCATGACCGGATAGAACTGCTCAAACACAGACAAAACCTAACCGGTCATCGTATTTCCGTATTGTCTCTACTTTCAACCAACCCCTATCTCCAACCGAAGTACAGATCTCACCAGGAGATCGAAAAAACGCGTAATGATAGAGAAAAAATATATTGAGTCGATCTACATTGCAGTCAGAACGAAACAGACACTGATGGACTGCCCTTGCGGTATAAAGTCTCACGATGGAGAATCTCATCGATTTACTGTCGAAAAGCTATCAGCATATATGTATGCTGCAATAGTAGCACAATAACGCTTTAGATGACACCGAGGATGAATGGTTGTCTTAGTCCCGAGGTTATTCCATGAGAGGATATTTCGAACCAGGAGCAGATAAATAGAAAAAAAGTAGAGAGGCAAACAACAGACCGAATTCGAAAGAGCATTAGTTGAAGAGGCACTTCCAGGCCTTTGATATTAGCAACATCGAACAACAGTATGTGTAAATGTAGTATGGTTCAGTCAATGTAGAATTTGTCAGTGTCGTAAATATATTCATTGCCCTTTGCAATGGATAACGCCTTTCGATAATCTATTGATAGTAGATAATCCAGATGTGGTTAGCATCAAGCTGATTGATATATACAGTATAATGTAAGGCTTATCTCACCAATCGGTACAACTAAATGTAGGCTTGAAATTCGGCATTCGTTAATGAACCGTGATTCATTGAATATATCCTTCAACGGTCGCTATACATTACTGTAAGTATTATGTTTGAAAATAATGATCGTTCTTTGGTATATTTCAATTTGCAATGTTTTAGATTGTGCATATCATGTGGTATTTGAGTATCAGGTTAGGTGTCGTTATCGTTTTTGGATCGCTTGGGGGGGGGGGGGCAATTCCTTTAGAGCTGTAGTTCATACACCAAGAAATCGTAAGTAGCTCAGTTCGCTCAATCAATACCTGAATTATATTTCATTTTGTCTAAAAAAAACAGCATCGCTATGTCAACTTGAATGTGTGACCTTATTGGATTCGAAATAAGATTCACTCGTAACACGAAAACAAGAAAACTTCTTGGTCTATAGGCTTTATATTCAATATTCACCCGTCGTCCGGAAAAGATCTCCACACCAATACTCGACAGACCTTTTCATCCTGCAGTTATCGTCAATTCCACTTATGCATGAAATGAAAAACACCACAAGGAATGACTAGAAAATAAGCAGCGGAAAATGAAGACAAGCTTTTCGGATTGACCTGATTAGGAACACATACCAAACAAATCAACCGTAATTTCGCTTGTACCGAGTTTCAGTGATCACTATTCGAGGCGTCAGAAGTGTGTTACGTGCAGCATGCAAACGTTGGAGAGTTACCTTGCGTACATGGATTAACAATATTTAAAATCGATTCTCAATGAGCCTTCTTTAAGAAACGATTTTTGTCGTGTTGAGCTCTGCTCTCACATATCAGAGTGCCAAACATCCATAAACAGAATTGGATATTTGATCGGTTTAAAGATCAAGTTCACGCACAGTAAGTATCACTTAGTCCGATGAACCATGAGTCTTGAGGAGACGTTATGTAAATTTATTCACTCGATTACTCAGACGGGTTCAGAGTTTCGATGTAGCGTGCATTCCTCTTCCCATGAAACCGACTGGACGTCAATGACATAAATTGCACATCTTAAACGCCTTTTCCCTTCAGCCCATCACGCTGCGGAGTTTTGTAATTATATAATGAGCCTGTACCTCTGGTCATATGGTCGTACGGTCATACTGTCGTACGGGAGAGGCTCCTTAGGTCGTCTTTCCGTCAATAATTTTCCGACCAGACCATAACTTCGAACGTACATGGAATATGCTTAGTACCTCGTCGATATGCACTGTCAGGTCTTTACGCGTTTCGATGATTTTCGATGTTATGGCCCCAGTCTATTAAGGTTTTAATCCTAACCTGAGCAAATCTACATCAAACTGTTCAATACTCAAAGGATAAAGCACGGAATGTTTGACGAATACGAGCAGAACTAATTCCCCATGTTCATTAGTCCGTATAATCAGACTATGTTATATGCATAGAAATTCTTATGGTAACAGTAGGCCTACCGGTCACACCTGGTAGTTACCGGTCACACCTGGTAGTTTTCTGATGCTGGTGGATTCATCTGTAGGAAGACTAAGTTATCTCATCAAATAGAAGGGGTATTGACTTTATATCTATCGTGAATATCAACTAATGAGTAATCACACTTCACTTCGTAAAGTTATACCTACAGGGAAGTTGGTGTCAATAATGCCATCTGTCGATTATTGATGCAGAAAGAGTTCATAGCCGTTTTAAAAAAATAATCCTTAAACCTATCTGACCTGTGATTTTAGATCCTTTTTAGGCCATTTCGCCCCCCCCCCCCCCCCTCTAAATATTTTTCTTACCCCTTGAGCTAGGGGGCTGAAATTAATCACACTACATCCTCGGATCAAGCTCTACCAGAAAATGTGAAATCCAAAATGGTCGTTTTGATGACGTCACAGTGACGTCAGCTTCAAAACAGGCGTTTTCTGGTCGATTTTTTTGTCAGATTTTTCGGAATTTGTATTTGTGTTCTGTTTTCAAAAACGGCATGATAGATTAATAAATAATATTCTGATGTGAAATAAAATTGATTTTGCCCAATTTTCGTCGAAGAAAAGCAGGATTTTTTTTTGAAAAATGACGAAAACATGACGGTATCCCACATGACCGCCATCATGGATTTACCCATGATCCTCTCCTGGGGGGGGGGGGTATGTAAATAGGCTAAAAATAACCCCAATATGATAAACTAAAAGTCTCGGAGGGTAAGCTTTCATTTTTTGCCGTTCCGAAGATAGGGGAGAAAGTTTGGTAGGGGCGCCATGTAGGGTTAATCAACATATTGCCTTGAAATATCTGCAAATATACTACATTATCAGAATGTATACTATGATTTCTTTAATTTGCAGATAATTATGTTATATGAATTAGAATCTTCTATTATGAAATTATCAAATGGGCGACGGCTGAATATTGAATGATGGAATAGACGCATGTATTTATGTTTATCTGCCATGAAGCAAAGTTGGAGCAGGACTCCATTAAGCGCTGTACGTGTGTTTTCTTGATAATCAAGTTTCTGCGACGTTAATTGAAGCGATATGCAAGAGAGGTGGGAATAATTGAAGAAAATCAACCACATACTGACTCTACACTTTAACTTAAAGATGTATTTTGCACTCTAGGTTGCAGATATCAATGCATTGAACTGATATTGAAAGACTGACTCGGCCTAAGTGAATTTCACAAAGCTTTTCTTGGTGCACAGTTATCGTGACAATTCTTCTATTTGATATTTATTCACCCAATCGTAGAGAAAATGTTGTTACAATGTTTGTGTAAATGAAGAGGCGGGAATAAAACCCCCTAGGGCTTGTTCTATCCCTTAAATATATTATATGCACAATACGTAGTGTTAACAAGATGACGCATTCTGTAAAGATATTGGAATTAGTCATATTTCCAGCATATTGCGATGGCGTTCAGCCGTTGATCAGATAAGATTTCAATTTGGATTTGAACAAAGACATAGATTCAATAGACTTAAGTGCAGACGGTAGCTTATTCCACTCACGTGGTCCTGAAGTTCTGATGGTATAATAGGATAGATTAGATTGATAAAATGGCCTGTTTAAGTTCAAGAGTTGGCCTCTCGTTTGGTAATTGTGAATAGTGGACTGTTTTGTAAAGTGAGATCTGAATGGTACAGGTAATTTTCCAGAATGATAGAAGAATTTCTGCACAAGAAGAAGAGAAGAGTAAACATACAATTTAGATAAGTGTAATATTTTTGTGGCTTTAAATAACGGTTCAGTGTGGTCAAGTTTTTTAGATAATGTTATTACACGTAGCGCTCTCTTTTGGAGTAAAATCAAGGGATATAAATGAATCGCATAAGTATTTCCCCACAGAACGTTACAGTACGATATGTAAGGTAATATGAGCGAGTAATAAAGAATAAACAAAGTTTTCTTGTTGACTGCAGTTTTAATATGATTTATAACCCCAATATTTCTAGAAACCTTTTTACAAATGTAGTCGATATGAGACACCCAGCTGAGATATGAATTAAAATATACCCCCAAAAACTTGAATTTATCCACGATTTCTATTTCCGTATCAAGAAGTAATAGTGCTGGTAATTTGGTTACCTCTCTATTGTTTCTATAAGATAAATTAGGTTTAATAAGCATATATTTTGTTTTCATTATATTGAGTGATAATCGATTGGAGCAAAACCAGTTGTGCAATTTCTCTAATTCACAAGACATAATACTAATGGCATTTACTGGATCTTTGGCGGAAAATATTACGCTGGTATCATCAGCAAATAAAATGATTTGAAGGATGTCGGTTACGTTAATGATATCATTGATATAAATTAGAAAAAGAATAGGTCCTAAAATGGATCCTTGAGGCACTCCGCAAGATATTGACATTGTTTCAGAAGAGAAACCAGAGTAACTTACAGTTTGAGACCTATTAGTCAAATAACTACGAAACCACTGATTTGACATTCCTCGAAATCCATAGTGTTCCAATTTAGAAAGCAAAATGCTATGATTAACCGTGTCAAATGCTTTCGACAGGTCCAGAAATGTTACAATGCTGTATTTTTTAGACTCTTTAGCGGCGACAAGTGTATCATATAAAGCACAAGCCGCCATTGAAGTAGAGTGATTCGCCCTAAACCCATATTGGTTGTCTATAATTATGTCATTTTTATCCAGAAAGTCGGTTATGGCTTTTGCTGCAGTTTTCTCCATAACTTTACTAAGACATGGTAAAACAGATATAGGTCGATAGTTTGACATAGTACTAGGGTCACCAGATTTGAAAATGGGCGTCACCTTAGCAACCTTTAGAATATCTGGCACTATTCCAGCCGTAAATGATAGATTCATAATAAACGCTAAAGGATAAGCGATATGATCAGACACTAACTTGACAATTGACGTACGAATGTCATCCATACCAGAGGCGGTCGATTTTAATTCTATTAATGTTTGTTTAACATCAGCGGGGCTTACGGTGGGAAATCGAAACGAATCAGCGGTAGTGTTTCGTAAATAATCTTTGAAACTTGAACCAGTGGCAGGGATCTTAGAGTCCAAGTCCGAAGCTACGGAGCTAAAATATTTATTGAAATTATTAGCAATAAATGTTTTATCCGAAATTTTCTGCCCATCTACATTGAATGTTGATGGGGTTTGGTTGCAACTATTTCGATTCATCAGCTGATTTAATATTTTCCATGTACCTTTGATATTCTGGTTACAGTCATTAAATTTATTTTCGAAATAATTCTTCTTTGAAAGTCTTATTGTGTGGTTTAATTTATTTCTGTAGTCTCTATATTGGATACGTGTATTGTCGGTTGGAGTAGTTAAATAAATACGGTATAGTGTATTTTTCTCATGTATTGAGTTTAATATTCCATGAGTAATCCACGGTTTGATAATTCGGTTTCCAGGCGCTGTACTAGTATAAGTTATCAATGGAAAGCAGTCATTATATATATCAGTAAATTTAGTTAAGAATTTATCAAAGGCCGTAGACGTGTCATTATTATTGTCTGTTACATCTTCCCAACTTGTATTCTTTATCACTTCAACAAATAGATCTTTCAAGTCAGGAGTGGTCTTACGGAAGGTAACTTCTTTAATTTGTGGGATGTAAGGTATTTCAGTTTTTAAAATATGAAAAACGGGAAAATGATCGGTAATGTCAGTAAGAAAGATACCAGAAACCAGATTATCTTCATGAAAATTTATAAAAATATTGTCTATCAGTGTTGCTGTGTGGGCTTTTACTCTTGTTGGTTTAGTTATCTGGGGGAAAAAATAATTCGACTTCAAAATGTTAATAAAATCTTGTGACGGTGCATGACGGTCAACTTTAAAAAGATCGACATTAAAATCGCCCATCAGGACGCATTTGTTTTGCTTTATATCCTTATTTTTCAAAATATTTTCCAAATATTCGTTTAGTCGATTTACATTTTTTCCAGGGGGACGATAGACTATCCCAACTATATATTTCAACCCACTATGCTCCAATTCAACAAAAAGAGATTCAAAATTCCCATCTGCGTCTCGATGCGATAAGTCATCTCGTATTTCACATTTTTGAATATTATCATTAACATAAAGGATGACACCGCCACCTTTCTTTTTGCTTCTGGACGATGGAAATGATTTGTATCCCGGAATGTCAAACAGAAGTTCGGTTGTCGGACTAAGCCAGCTCTCAGAAAATCCAAGTATAGTAAACCGATGTTTTAGATTATGCAGAAAACCAGTGATTTCTGTGAAATGTTTATTGATACTTCTTGCGTTAAGATGAAGGAAAGAGAAAATGTTCTCTTTGTTTATTAATTCGCCAATGACTGGAGTCTCAATAAAAGAGTTTTCCGTGAAGTAACAAGACTGATGTGTATCAATATTATTCCAGTGCATACTCTCGTATTGGTTGTCGTCGGTAACGGCTTTGCTGTATTCAGTATCGTTTAATTCAATGGGATTAAAGCACAAATTTTCAATAAACTCTAGATTAAAAATAGTGTCAGTTTTGGGAATTTGTGTAAGTTCTGTATCGTCAGGAATTTGGTCGTGATAAAAAGGAAGGAAAGGGAGAAAATTGTCGAGTGGAACGGCTACCGCATCAGCTGTATTATTATCCATTGTCTAGAATTGTATTGCCTGAACTTAGCTGATCACACATCACAATATAGCTGAAAGGTGAATAGTGGATAATACAATACATATATTTATATCTGAGCGCGGAAAAAAGTAATTTCGAAAGAAACAGTATCTCAGTTACAACATATATACAATATATGTACAAAGTACTCCAACAATGGAAATAGAGAAAAAAATAAAACAATGGCATCACATAAATTAATGCCATTGTACAAAGCCCTACTCTGTCAGATTAGTATAACTAAAACGAATAACTAGAGCCACCAACAAATATATGTGCATCATCAACCCATATGGTCAAATTGACCGAATTTGTCTAGTGATACATGTATAGTCTGTATACCTGTATTACGGCATACATGTGCCAGCAAAACACAGTCGGAACTGAACCACATGAATGTAGTGTTAAAGACACAAGTTTACTATACTATGTTACTATGAGATTCACGTGAAGTGGTACATGTAAAACGCGTAAATCGTTTGGACTTGGTACAACCTTGCTGTAACAGAAATTGACAACATTTAGACCGCAAGTGTTGTATAGGTCATAGTACTCAATTCATGTCAGCTTACACGAATATATTCGTGTAAAGTTACTATCCGCGGATTCTAGCCGATCAACGCAGGTCAGATAAAAATAGCAACTCGTGACTGATACCAAATTCACTGAAGATTTCATTTCAACACGCTGGTCTGTCATGGCATGAAAGGCTATCAACTGAAATGTATTACCGTGCACAGTTTGCTGACACGCTACCCACAAAATAAAAAAGGATTTGCAGCATGTATATACACGGGCACCCATATGAGCAAATGCGAAACCAGGGGTTGAACTGGCGGGGGGGGGGGGGGATTTTCATGGAGGCAGTAACCAAGTGGTAAAGGCCATTCTAAATTAATTATATATAACCGAATGGTACACTGTCAATAAAAGTGTGCAAATCCTGAACACTGAATTGCACACTAGTTTGTAACACCTTTCAAACATGTAAAAGTGTTCAAGTACGAAAACTAGTATGCAAAGAGATTTACTTAGAATATGTCACTGAAGTGTTATCAAGCTCATCAAATAGATCGTCCTCAATAAACACAACGAAATAGGTTGTCCACAATATCGCCGAGTGCTGAATATTGGAACTCTGAAAAATTAGTGTTCATTCTGAAGTGTGCACTTTTGAACACTTTTACGCATAATAGAACACTTTTACATGTTCATGCGGACGCTAGTGTTCCAAAAGTGTTACAGAATATGTGTTCAATTGTGAACATTGGTGTTCAAACATGATGATCATTTCTGAACACGCGTGTTCATACCTGTTCTCTAGTGTTCGGATATGAACGTTAAGTGTTCAGTTTTTAACACGATATGGTGTCCTGATTTGGACATCAATATGAACGTTAGTGTTCAATGCCGTCCAACCCCATATTTCGATTGTTGAGATACTTAGCGTTGTGGAATTTTTGGTACCTTTTTCTTTTCATTATTGTTCAAAATGGACCAGTTGACCTATAAAGGTGTGGCTAGAGCTATTGGTGAACTATTAATGGAAGATGGTACTTGTGCCTGCTTGATGGCTCTTGTGTTCCTAGTATGTTGATTGAAGTTGATTTCAGCGTGAACACCGTTTCCGGTCTGCTAGAAGGTTAAGATGAGTTAACAACTTCGAATGGGGAAATCTGATGGAATTCACAGCTTTGGGTGAGTTATAGCAGTGAAGAACACTTCAAGACCGGCGGGCTAGTTGGAAAACCGAGTTGGCGATCGATATAGATAAATAAGAAGGAATTAAGCAAGAGGACAATGGAGCAGCAGGACAGCAGCTTTTCACACCTGATGCTGTCAATAAATGTGGATTGAAACGTTTGAAAGGTTTGCGAGCTATATACCATCAGTGTCATAACAGAGGTCTCCAGAACGAATACAATAGAAACATGACCTGGGACCCATTATGACCTTATGATATGCCAATTCATCTAAGAAACCGTATAATCCGGAATCAAAAACCGACCCGCCTTCAGGTCATTGAATATTCTTTCAGAAGTACCTAACTTATGTTTATGACTCGAATCCATGGGTTTCGTATGTGCCTTCTGAGGCAAGATGTTTCGTAATATGCAATTACGGATTGACCGCGACTGGCTGTTGTCCACTCTTCTGAGAAGAGCTTTACCTAACGTGATTTTGATGATGTTTACTCTGATAGAGCGGCACTTAGAGTCTGTCTAGGAACAGACAGAATTCGACTGGCCCATAGACGAGGAGATTGAAAAATGTGACCCAGGGCATGTCTGCGATATCATTTACACATTGAGAGTGTATATTCTGGTGATTGGAAAACTCGTCACGTACAATCTGCAAAAGTCCCCGGCAAGGAATATCCATAAACACTTATTGTTCTTCTCAGATGAGATTTTCATTCCGAGACATTTTAGCAGCACAAAGGATAATATCCTTGTAAACTTGATTCTCTTCGATCAGTTCCATTGCTCGCGGTATTTGTGATCCGCTACAATGTGGTCATGTTGATAGTTCATGGTCACGAACAAATAACAGAAATCGTACAATAGACATTTGCAGATGTACGTTGGTTTTTGCGAGCCTACGTCGTCTACATCTCTATTTATGACAGCAACCGTAAGGTCATAGGACTGGAGCTTTGATCGACACGACCATATCCAGTATGTTTTATGACGGCGATCAGCAATTGGTACATGTGATCGGTGAGGCAGAATTAGGGTTTAACAATTAACGGAAACATCACAATTCTCCATTGAAAAACGACGGCTTTTCACGAAATGTGCTTTGTCACCATACAATGACGAGGCATGGAAATTTGACAGCTACTTACCAAAGAATTCTTGCAATTGTGGGATGTGGGATGTGGAATGAATTAGGAATCTTGATGCCAAGAGAATACTTGTTATCAATGATATTGACTCGAGAATGTTCTGTCCATATGGACGATCATCCTCGACCCGATGCTCATAGCAAAAAGATGTCTAATGTAAGTCATAGGCAGAGGACATGGATATGCCGGTTGGCAGTACGTCCAAGTATACCGGGATGGCACAGATAGAGGAAATCCACTGTGTTGGTGTATCAGAATGTTGACAGAAGAACATTGAATATGTGGTTTTCTTGATGTATCACAATCGATATTCTTTGAATAGGCCTGGCTATCTGTCATGAGTGGTAAAACCAATGCCCGAAAAAGAAAAAAAAAGTTGCGAAACTCTCTTCGTAAACTTGGCGTCTCTTATTGCGTTATGCGGCACTAGGGCTGAGCAACGATCATATCAGAAAATTAAAAAAATTAAGTATTCATGGAGAGCAGAGAAACCTGAGCCGACCTAAGTCAGGACTAAGTAGATATTAATGGACTGTCGTGGCGATGTGTCGGCTAAAAACTTTCCTCTCCAGATTGTGTCTCATGCTATTGAAGTCATATTGATTTACCGTCAAGGATTCCTTCGGCAGACAACCATCCTTCAATAGTGACTTCATCGCGTTTCAAGCAACTTCGGGAATTAATGGCTGCGTCAGTTCCAAGATCATTGCGTGGTGCGATCTTTAGTACAGTGAGAGGATGAATACGCCAAAAACGGTGAATGAACATAAAATCAGGAACAGCATTAGCTGGTTTTAGCAGTTGCTGCTGTTTTTGAAATTAATTCAAATTTAGTCCAGTTTTACAAAGACTACATGATGGCGTTTATTCCAGACGTTCACAGTTGTAAAGCACTGAACTCTATATCCTAATACTAAAACTATATCGAAGAAAGTCAGATGCGCGTGAGAAAGTCCCCAACACAGCGCGCTGGTCATTACTTCAGAAAACAGTAAAGTACCTTGATGCTATGGAGTTCCCATAAAATCCCACTGGAATGGATATATTATGTATCCTTTTCTTACTGTACGCATGTTTTAAGTTACAGTGCAGTGCCAAGGACATTGTAAATCTTCTGTGTGGGGAGATAAATTTAGTCCATACAGAGGTTTTGGTAGAGCCAGAATGTCAGTCAGAGATGTCAAAATGTATGATCCTGTATTACTGATTTCAACTCTGTGGCATACATGTACTGGATTTGGACCACTGTGCAGTTCTTTTCGTGTATAAACTTAACTTATCGTACCAGTTTCATAAGTATCAACAACGAGAAACCTCTTTCCTCACTGCCTAGGCAGTCTGGCTCTACCATACGTCACGTGTGACTTCCATTTGTCCCTTCATATATGGAGAGTTCCACTGTTTTTACCATCTCAAAAACCTGTGTATTATGAGCACAGGCCGTGTCATGGTCTTAATATGCTGTTTGAGCCAGGCCAATACAAAGAATAGCTAAGCCCGTGGTGGTTATTTCAAACAGCTGATGTACTGTTTCTGAAATCAGCTATCACGGTCATTACTGAAACACATATTTGGCAGCAGACTGCCAATCGAGCATCAATATCTGAACCAAATAGCTGGTGTATGTGGAAGAAGTAATCGCTGATGAAAGGTGTTGGCAACTGATAACTTAGTAATCCCTCATATTATACTTGTATTAAGGAGGATTTCCTTCAGAATAAGTCACTGTTACTATATAGTACCAGGATCGAGAAGTAACTGTTGCATGTCTAACAATTTATTACCTCTGTGAAGATCGTTTACTGCAATCGATCTCGAAGTGAAGAGAGTGGCCGTAAGATAATCTTCAACCGAAGAATCAATATTAACTAACCAACTGGCAGCGCCATAGATCCTTGTAAGGTATGCGGAGAAAACGAGAATTTATATCTGAAATCCATTATATTGTCAGTGAATTTGGAGTAGTAATGTTTACGTTGACATCGATGCCCAACTTGAAACTATAGCGATTGTTGAGCGCATACATTTTATGTTCTTGTTTGAGATGTTTCAGAATCGATTACCACTGAGGAGAAAGTTAAGATATAAATTAAGAGTGACCTGCGTTGTGCTCTGTTGATTATTCCATATGTTTTACCGAATACGAAAGTGGCAAAATAAGAGTATATCATATAATTCCTGACGGCGTCTACATATAATGGCAACAGTCCTGTAGTATCTAACATCTAAACACTCAATCTCTACTAGGTAACGTATACAATAAAAATGCCGATTATCTCAATCTATCGAACTGAGAAAGTCATTAGCTCGAAATAGGGAAATGGAAGAGGAGAGCCAACCATTGATATTAGCGGAGAGTATGACCATTCTACATAAACGTTCAGAAGTAACGAACGTTATCACGACGTTCCCTTCATTTTCATTGATCGAGCCTAAACACACAGAAACGAGACAAATATGCTTTGTATCCATATTCTGTTCACAAGATGGTCACTTTTAAAAACATTCTGCCATCTTATAGTTGAAAATATTTGAGAACAATGGCAAAACCACGTGAACGTGAGCTCGCCTAGGCCTGGTTACTGAAACCTGCATGAAATGGACGTGAAATGGCGATTACGGTGGACGTGAAATGGCGATTACGGCGGAAGTGATTGACAGGTTTGTATTGATAGATAGGCAATATTCACCTCTAACAAGATGAAAAGGGTTTTCTCTCACGCCGACTCTATTGCAAGAGAGGTGATTTCTGGTTAGTAATATCCCGGAAGCGTCTGCATATGGCCTATACATATCTCGGTCATCTCGATTATTAGATTAATGACAATTCCTCAGGAGCAAATACCTAACTTTATACCTACGAAAATGATTTATGTCGCCTTGAGGTTTGCACAATGAGAGTATAGGGTATACTACCGTCGTATCTAACGTCTAAATGTTATAGTATTCCATCGGTTTACAATATTTAGGCTAGGTGTGGCTAGTGTGAACAATTGCCTCTGTTGCTTTGTCGAATCCTTAATAATTTGTTCCGGAGGATTTTAGGTCTGTTTTGCGTGACTTCGGCTGGTGATCTCACGCCACCAAACGCCTAATGTGACCTTTAGTGCGGAAATATGTACACTTTAAAAGCTTTCTCATTGCCTGTTAGCGGTTCAGTCGTCGGATCCTGTGCACGCAATGATCATTATGACATCCCGTAATATACATGTAGAGTTGGCAAAAATCACAAGCTGACCACTACTAGGAAACGATAGGCATTGAGTATATGCTGAATTTGTAAACATGTGATATCAGAAGTCTACAAACTTTTGATGATACATAAAGCCACACGAGGAATGGTTTGTATCGCAATCCCCGCAGCAACTGATATACAATCTGCAGAACCTATCCGGACGTCGACTGTCCCACCCTGGCCAGCCAGACTACCACCCCTGCTCTATAGATCCTGGTCAATTTTTCCTCTTGAAGATATTTCATGAAGAGAATATTTCTTATTTTGATGGCCTGTAACAAAGGTTACAGATCAAGGCTGGCTAGAACAAACACTAAATACAAGCGTCTAGTCCGTCGTTCATTTAAGAAATTGCGCGTCCATAATTGAAAGACCTATTCCATATATCAGCATTATCATACAACAATCACAGTATAAATAAACATCCTAGTGTCGAAAATGAGGGGAGCGGTTAACAGTTTTCAATGATGCCGGCAAGACATCATGATTTTCCAAAATATCAAATTCGTATCGCTGATCAGTACACTAAATGTGCCGGAAATACTGATCTTGGTTCCTTGACCGACATTCGTTCGCATCCCAGGCCTACTGCAAAAATCTTGAACACTCGGTCGAATTTGCTGCGTTGTGGTTTCTGTCTGCAGTAATAAATTTCCCAGAAATCAGGAGTTCAATACTGTTTCATTATTCAAGCTATTCAAAATAATTCTCGGAATGTAAAACATATTCATATTAAAATAAGCTACATGTATATGAGCTGCCCGACATGGGTCCTGAACTAAAACTTTAACGCTGTCCTACATCTCAATTTCTTCACAAAAATTCAGCTATGTGTGCATTTGACGCCATTTTAGAGTACGTTCACTCCAAAACATATAATATAGGCTGTATGATATCTTCAAAAGCGCCCTTTCGAGTAAACCATTTACTGTTGTATACCCCAGATCGCCGGAAACATAGGCAGAGAAACAGACAAATGAGGCGCGAACGTCGTTCTGATCAAAATTCCGGGAGGCAATGAGACCGCTTTGGAACGCTTTCTTTCGGCTATTTGCATCCCAAATGTTTGGGGAATAGCGCAATTTTCTCCAAGAACTAATGACAGAAATGACGGAAGTATTTTTAAATATAACAGCATGGTTATGGTTTCTTTCTATCAAGGTTCTTTTCGTGATTTTCTCATCCTGAACCTACAACGAATGAAATTTGGCAAGGTTGTTGACCCAAGTACGAGATGGCTGTTCTAATCCAATATGGCTACTTAAATAATCCCTCTTCAATCATGAAGTTTACAGGAAGGAAAAAGTCAGGGGAGTACTGTCCATGGGCCGGCACAACTTCACAGTCAGGAGGGGCTAGCGGATAATTCTTCCCACCTCTAAAACAGTATTCCCAGTAATAATTGCTTCGTGGCAGCCCAATTGATGATTTCTGTACCAAGTCCAAATATGATATATCCAGAACATTTCCAAGACAACATACATACCCATGTAATTGGGTTACAAATATCGCCTGTTGTATATTCGATCGCTAAAATATGGGTACGATACAGGTGCCACACTTTAGCCAAACTAATCGTTTCATATCGATGAAATGAGGAAATCCAATATTAAATGTTCTGGAATTAGAACTTGGAAAGAGCTTGCTCACAAGTGATCGGTTATCTGGCCAAGTTGAGAAAAAATTGTGATCGGTCCAGTTTTTACAGCTTGGTGTATCTCCAAATAAGAGCTTTATATTCATTGAGGAAGTCCTGAGAAAAAAGAAACTACATCAAAAAGATGTCGGAAGTATCGCATTTGTTCCAGACCGAGCCCCAAGCTATATTTGTCGGCAATTCAATTTCAGCTTTATCCCTTCTGCGGTAGGTTAGTTAATCTTTAATAAACAGTAATACCTTTTCTGAACGATATTTGGCAGTCCGTCAGCTCTCATTACATCAGACGACTAGGGCGCTTTTAGTTACTGATTTATGAAACAATGACACTTCTACTCGCTTGATCTCCAAGAGGGGATGTAAGTGTATTACCTCTAAATGGACATTCTGGATCCCATATCCATGTGTGCTTGGGGGAGAACGTCTTAACGTCAGCAAAACATTCAGTGGTTAGATTGTTTTGAATCCCTGTCCAATAAAATATCTTGTAACCTGTATTTTCTTTTCATGAATTGAATAATCGTCAATTCGATGAGGAGTTGTAATCTAACAGATAAAACAGGTGCCGAATTGCCAACATCGTTGCAAGCGTTTGAATTGTTTACTTCACTTGCCGCGATTGCTCAAGATAAGCGATACACCGATATATGTAACATACGATCTTGACTATTCGCGTTCTACATTCCCCGTCACTTCAACGTTGTTACGTGATATGTTTTTATGCTGAGTAGACTCATATGGATTATCCAAATTATATATGGTAGACGTAAAGTGAAGCTGTATAGTGACTGTCAAGGAAAGGGATGTCTGGGTCTAATCTGAGTCGACTGAATCGTGTTTCTTCTGTAAAACATGTGAATCCAGTTTGACAAAAGACCGATCAGTAATACCGATTTGACGACAGGAATACCATGATGTGTTGGTGGCATCATTACAATCAAGACCGCGTCTCTTATGGAAGAAACTAGCCTGTACATGTATAAGTATACTTTATTTTAATCCTGTTTGGTGATACAGCTGTCAGTTTTTAGATTATTGGAAGCGGAAATTATTTAACGACTATGCTGGCCTACGGAACATCTGACGCATTTGATAATAATTTAGGATAAAATGTATGATCCTGTATTACTGATTTCAACTCTGGCAAAAATGTACTGTATTTGGACCAGTATGCAGTTCTCTTCGTTTATAAACTTAAAGATGTAATCAGCCTCAAAATGGGTGGATTTTGTAAACTCTCTCCCATGCGTTTTTTTTCGGCAGGGAAGACTACCAAAGTATCATATTTGATGATAGCGGGATAGCCATATACAACGAATGCAAGAATATCTTGTCAGAGAAATTCGAAACTCTGCCCGCTTCGATGAGTTCATTGAGTTTGTGTTATACGCGAAGAGGAAAATGACGTCACTGCGTGGCGTATGAGTGACGTAGCGACGCTCATGCACGAATCTGAATGCTGCACAGCTGCAGCCATGGGATAACGTCATGGCTCGTGCCTACGGCTCGTTACTGTCGCATAGCATACGTTGGTAGAATGCACCACACGTATACGCTTGTTGACGCGGCTGTGGAAAAAGTAAACGGCATACCATGCTGTTTATTTTTAGGCATCAATTCCTTCTATTTTCTCGTGAATGGTAGAAACAAGTTTAGTTTTTTGTAGTCAAATGTGTCGCATTTTGTACCTGTTATAACATATGTCACTTTCGTTGAGTTTGAGAGCCATCGATTTCAGCCCAGATTTGAGGCTGATTATATCTTTAACTTACCGTACCAGTTTCATAATTATGAAAGAGAAAGTTCTTTCATCACTTCCTAGGCAGCCTGGCCCTACCATACGTCACGTGAGACATCTATTTGTCCCTTCATACATAGGGAGTTCCGCTGTTTTTACCATCTCAAAAACCTATGTATTCTGAGCAGAGGCCGTATCATGGTCTTAATATTCTTTTTGAGCTAGGCTAATGCAAAGAATAGACCGTGGTGGCTTTTTAAACCGTCAAAGTACTGTTTTTGAAATTAGTTATCACGTTCATCACCGAAACACATATTTGGCAGCAGACTGCCAATCGAGCATCAATATCTGAACCAAATAGCTGGGGTATGTGGGAGAACTAATCGCTGATGCAATGTGTTGGCAACTGATAACGTAGTAATCCCTCATATTATACTTGTATTAAGGAGGATTTCCTTCAGAATAAGTCACCGCTACTAGTACAGAATCAAGAAGTAACTGTTGCATGTCTAATAATTTATTACCTCTGTGAAGATCGTTTACTGCAATCGATCTCGACGTGAAGTAAGTGGCCGTAAGATAATCTTCAAGCGGAGAATCAATATTAACTAACCAAATGGCAGCGTCATAGATCCTTGTAACGTATGCGGAGAAAACGGGAATTTATGTCTGGAATCCATTATATTGTCAGTGAATTTGGAGTAGTAATGTTTAGGTTGACATTGATGCCCAACTTGAAACTATAGAGATTGTTCAGTACATATATTTTAAGTTATTGTTTGAGATGTTTTAGAATCGACTACCACTGAGGAGCAAGTTGCGATATAAATTAAGAGTGACCTGCGTTGTGCTCTGTTTAGTATACCATATGTTTTAGCGAATCCGGAAGTGGCAAAATAAAATTCGTCTGTGCCTATAATGGCAAAAGTCCTGTCGTATCTAACATCTAAACACCCAATCTCTATTAAAGGTTATACAAAATGGTCTCAAAATCTGCTACTTTTTTGTGCTAAATTGTTGTAGAGGTGATTATATAGACTTTTACATTTTTGTATGTTTTCAAACTGCCCAAGGTTGGAAATAGCAGCAGTAAAGTGCGACAATTTCATGCCCCTTTCAAAAAGGCGAAAGCTGTGACCGCTTGACCTGTGATTACGATCTTGCTCAAATGCCTGTTGTGACGTCAAAATGTCAGCGACATCACGCTAGAACTCCCACAGTTGGGTGAATCTTTCGTAACAACGCCCGACGGCATAGACTATGACGTTTAGGGCGCAATCGTAATCAGGTTGTGACGTCATGCACCAGAGGTCACGGCTCCAATACGTTTTCCCCCACATGTGTGCTATTCGTGTCCTAAAACCCACTTTGACGACATTATTCGAGAAAAAAAATACTAATTTTTGTTTGGAACACTACTGGGTATGTTTTAATGCAAAGTAGTATAGAGTCATTTGGTATAACCTTCAACAACGTATACAATGAAAATGTCGATTATCTCAATCTATTGAACTGTGACAGTCATTAGCTAGAACTAGAAAAACGAAACAGGAGAACCAGCCATTGGTATTAGCGGAGAGTATGACCATTCTTCATAAACCTTCAGAAGTGACGAACGTTATCACGACGTTCCCTTCATTTTCAGTGATCGGGTCCAGTCTAACCCTATGTTTACATATAGGGAATTGTTTCGAACTAGCCTAAACACGCAGAAATGAGACAAATATGCTTTGTATCCGCTTTGTACCATAGTAATTATATTGTTTGCCATACTTGTACCATTTTACGAGTCGTGCAATAAACGTATTGTATTGTATTGTATTTTATCCATATTCTGTTTACATACAGGATCAAAATGATGACTTTTAAAAACATTCTGCCATCTTATATTTGAAAATATTTGAGAACAATGGCAAAACCACGTGAACGTTTACATTTCCCCTTATCATAAACTACCCAAACGGACCAAGAGCCCGCCGAGGCCTGGTCGCTGAAGCCTGAAGTGCACATGAAATTGCGATTGCGGGAGTGATTGACAGGTTTTGCATTGATAGATAAGCAATATTCACTTTCAACAAGATGAAGAACGTTTTCTCTCACACCGACTCTATTGCAAGAGATTCCTGATTCCTAGTAGATAATAACACGGACGCGTCTCATATGGCGTATACGTATCTGCGTCATCTCGATAATTATATTAATGGGTTAAACTCGATCGAGTTGTCGTAAAACACAACATACCACGTGGGTGCTGGTTAGCTGGTTTGTGGCATGGTAGAGGGCGCTGCTTTCGCCGCCTTTTATAAACAGAATTCTTGTAAAAATATTCATTCTGCTCCAGCTTTGCGTGAATCTTTTAATAGTGCTTTTATCGGCATTTTACCTGCCGTCTTTACCTACTATTTTTATCTGCTTCGCTAGCAGCAAATATGGCTGAAACTGAGCTAGCTCGTACACGGGGCGGGCAGAGAGAACGTGAGAGGGAATTTGACATTCAGACGTGGGCAAAAGACAACGATTTGCACACGGAAACTATTGCAGCGCTAATTGACGAAGGATTTGAAACCGCTTCCAGTTTGAAGCTACTCTCTCCTGAACTAGTAAACTCCACGTTCTCGGAATTACCGCTGGGGCGACGGCTGGTTTTAAAACAGGCGTTGCACGAGGTTCCTGGATATCAGTTTGGTGAAGACGCCCGGGAAAAAATGGCGGAGCAGAGACCACAAACTAACGGTGCTGGAAGTCGAGCGGACTCTATGCGGACCCCCTCTAACATGAGAGAAGAAGACCATTTAAATGCGGCCAATATTTCAACTACGGACATTTTTTCCATTTTACGGCAGGCAACAGGGCCTACCGCCGAAAATTTGACGAATTCAAGACAAGTGAATGACTCGGGAAATATGGCGGCCCGTGATATCAATGACGGTATGTTGCAACAAATTTTGTCTGGCCTCTTGTCTATAAATTCTGTGCTGAACTCTAAGATTCCCTTGCGCCAAGTTAGAGACTTTGTGTCGCTTGCCCCCCAGAGTAGAAATTCACGGAATGTAGATATGGGTCCTTTCGAGTTGAAACTAAAGGACACGAAAATTGCCCCGGAAAAATTATCCTTGGCCCAGTACATGGAGGGGAGTGTTAAAATCTTGGCTGAAATGGTTACCAAAGATCGTTGTCCTCAAGAGGTATTACTGGCATATGTTACCTATCTCTCAAAGGTGGCTACATTCGCGCAAGTCTTCGATTGGTCTTCTGTGTTAAATTTCGACATGGAATTTAGGCGACTGCAACACCAGAACTCTGAGGCATGGGACAAGGATAATACGTTTTTAATGCAGGCTATGCTACGAAACAAGCAGCCTGGAAAGTTTGATTCTGGCTTCAGGAATTCTACGTGTAACCAGAAGGGCCATTCGGGACAGAAATCTAAATTTGACCCCACTACCGGAAAACCAGTTTGCGGGAAGTTCAATGGCCGACACGGTTGTAACTTACCAGTGTGTAATTATTCCCATATTTGTGGTTCGTGCTTCTCCAGTTCCCATGGAGAATTTACACACAAGTCAAACCAATCAGCTTCAAAAAACTTAAATTCGTAACTTGCTCTGCCAGTGTAGCTCCCACTTCAAAATATTTACCTGCTTGGGAGGAAGAGTTAGCAGGTGACGAGGATAGGGATTTTCTAATTCAGGTGATTACCCACGGTTTTTCCATTGTGGATAACGTTAACGAGATAACAACTAAAGCTTTTACTCCAAATAGTCGATCTGCCATGGATGCCAGGGATAGGGTGGAAAAAGTTATTAGGGACGAAATTGAAGACAACAACTTATGTTAAAGTTCAATCTCCATCAACTATTATCAGTGCTATTGCAGCTGTACCAAAACCCAATGGTAATATTCGTCTCATTCATGATGCCTGTAGACCGGCGCGTCATAGTTTGAATGATTATGCTACTAAAGACACTCAATCTTACCAAACAGTGAGAGAGGTACTGGACGATTTGAAACCAGGTGACTTTATGGCTAAAGTGGATTTACAATCTGCTTATCGTTCGGTCGGAATCCACCCCTCTAATTATGCCTTTACGGGACTACAATGGACTTTCTCTGGAGAAGAGGATCCTTCATTTTATGTGGATGCTCGTCTACCTTTCGGTGCCCGGAAATCTCCTGGGATTTTTCATAGATTGACTCAAAGCGTATGCCGAATGATGCGCAAACGGGGCTGTAAATGTGCTGCCTACCTCGATGACTTTATAGTCCACGATGACTCCTTTAGTGCATGTCAGGAAGCTTTCAATACTTTAATTTTCTTGCTGAGGAAATTGGGGTTTCGTATAAACTGGTCTAAAGTTGTTGATCCATGTAATAGATTGACCTTTTTAGGTATTGAAATTGATACAGTTCAGAATAATCTGTCACTCGAACCCTGTAAATTAGAAAAGTTGGTTGAAGAAGTTAAAAAGTTTTCTCTGAAACGTCGGGCTACCAGAAAGCAATTAGAACAATTAGCTGGCGAGCTTACATGGGCTTCCAATGTTATTAATTGGCGTCGTCTTCATACTAGGCGCGTGTATACTCTGTTTAAACGGTTACGATTGCCATATCATAAGGTTCACTTGACCCCTATAGTTGGGGATTTGCAGTGGTGGTTGTCCTCTCTGTGCCATACACATAATCGTAGGATGATTTGGGATTGAAGGCCACAGGTCTCGGTCCAGACGGATGCGTGTCCAGTCGCAGGCGGAGCGTTCTGCAGCATGGACTGGACGTATCGTGTCTGGGACATAGACAACCCGGAGTTGGCCTCCTCCCATATCAATGTATTAGAGTTAGGTATGGTCATAGAGGCGGCTAAACGCTGGAAATATAGTTGGGCTGGTAAACGTGTTATTGTATATACGGATAATTCTGTTACGGCGTGTGTCATTAATAATGGCACTACAGGCTCTGGGCATCTGTTAGCTTTGTTAGACGAGTTAAGCACATTATCTTTGACATATGATTTTACTGTGTATGCTGTTTTTCTTCCGGGAGAATTTAATGTACTGGCGGATTCCATTTCCCGTTTTCACATGCCAGGTCAGATGCATAGATATGTTAGTACCATGGTTCAACAGTTCGCATTTGCTACACCCGATTGTTACTGGCTGTCCTACCATATGTCTTACGGCGCTATGTGTTTTGTCTCTAAACAGATCAAACAGTGGCAGAATTACTGCGACAATTGGCTACGGAGGTGTCATTCTGGGAATCGAATCCATTGGCAATCTCCACAAAACGAACATATGGCTCCCAGATAAAGTGTTACCTGGACTTCTGTAAAAAAATCAATTGTCTCCCTCTCCCGGTGTCGAATAGTGTGCTCCTCTGTTACGTTGCTTTTTTAGCTCGCTCTAAAGCTTTTAGCACCATTAAACAATATCTTGGGGCTGTTAAATTGCTACATAAGTGCCATGATCTCCTGGACCCTATTCACGACAACTGGAGGTTAAAATCACTGTTAACTGGTATTAAACGGGTTAAAGGTTCTTCTGAGAATTTTAAGTTGCCTCTGACTGTGAAACATTTAAATGATATGAAGACCTATCTAGATATGTCTATTTTGTCAGACCTACAATTGTGGGCCACACTAGTTACAGGTTTCTTTGGTCTTTTGCGTGTTAGTAATATCACTATACCTTCTGATGGTTCCCCGAATAAATGTATTGTTCGTGGTGATGCTTGTATTGTTTATCAGGGCGTGGTGCTTAGGGTTCGAACTTCTAAGACTAACCAGTTCCGTCAAAGAGTCCACGAAATCGCTCTACCCTTTTTGCCTAATAACCCGATATGCCCGGCGTCTGCAGTTATGAGGTTTTCCTTATTGTCCGGTGCGGTAGGAGGACACTCCCCGGTGTTTGCTTATTTACATAATGATGAACCCCGGGCTCTTTCTTCGGCTCAGTTTAGAGTTAAGCTCAATCAGCTAGTTCGCCAAATTGGCCTCCCCGCTGAAGATTACAATACTCATAGCCTCAGACGCGGGGGTACTACCTGACTTGTTTGCGCATGGGTTCCCCTCCCAGTGGTAAGAGCTATAGGTGATGGGAAGAGCGATAGTGTTTTTAAGTATATCCGTCCCAATCATGATAATACCTTCCAGATCTTGCGCTCTATTAATTGTCTGTGATAATCCTTTGTTTACTCTACCCCTACGATATGGATTGGAGTTGAGTAAGTACAAATATACGAATATTATATAGTCCATACTCAAGCAATATAGACTGTATGTTTCAGGGTTAAGGATAGCTATCCCCTTAGAGGGTCAAAACTGGTCATTTTTATTTTATTTCTGCATTCAAATATTCACTATTTCCTCTAACATTTGGTGAAAAAGTGAAATCAAAATTATAAATAGAAGTGCTTCAATATTAGGTTTAAAAATTTAGTTTCCGAGGCACTGGAACAATTAAACAGATTGCCTTAGCTTGGGCTTGGCTACTATTATTTTTATCTGTTAAATTTCCCTTTCAAAAACTCATTTCCGCAGTATTATTGTAAGCTAATTATCTATTAGTCCTACTTATTTACATTAATCTACCCCCTTCTGATCAAAACTATGCAAACATCCGTATTTTTGTTTCTAATTATAACAGTACACTTCACTCAGACACCCGCCGTGAAGTGATCTACACAGGTGTAAACAATTCTCAGCTGAACAAGTATTAGCAAGTTTTTAAAGTTTAAATTGGACTTTAAACCGCCTTGAGGAAAAAAACTCAGTGTAATAGTTATCCAGAATAAACAGGAATTCGAGTAGGTCCCATTAGACAGAATAAAAATGTATTTGACAATAGAATTCAAGCAAAAAGATTGGATTAATTCATCAGATGTACAGCTGGACACATTTCGCCCGATTTCTAGCCTTTCATTTTTGTACAAAATCCGAGATTTAAACGTTTATTTCTCGAAAAGTATCCATGCTACGCTTTTGAAATTTGGCATGCTTGTTACTTATAAGGTGATCTAGTAAACTTTATCTCACTTTTTGTAAGTTCGGATTAGTTTTTTAATTATTCAACTTTTAAGACAAACGACTGTAAAATAGTACGTTTTTTTCAATTTATTTTAGTAAAATAGCTGTAAAAACAAAACCAGGCAACAATTTAAAAAAATGAGATAGAGTTTACTAGTTCGAATTGTCTCCTATCAAGGTATACCATCAAAGTTGAAACAAGACCAACAGTTTTCATGAAATTTCAATTGAAAAATGGACGCTATTGTTTTCGTTTTAATTTTTTTAAATTGGAATATTTTCTACACGTAGCAGCGTCGGTTATACAAATCATATATTTGGAATCCCTACGATGTACGCTTTCATAAAATATATAGTTTATTATGGTTATCTTTTATATTTATTGATACAGACGACAAATTGTCACGGGGGTGCAAAAACTGCCTCTGGGGGGATAGCTATCCTTAAGGGTTTGTGATACATGTATATGCTGCTTTAATCTACATGTATTTGCGTCATGCATTGCTTGCTATATTACATGTACCCTCTTGTAAATTGCGCCGCCTGCGTCAGATTTTGCATCTGCCTGTCAACATTATTGTGTGTGCGACTCTTGGTTTTACTGACCAGCGTGCAATTTAAATTGTAAGGCTGTAGCACGCTGGCCATGCAATATTTTTATTTGTAGTTTTAGATGATGATTTTACTTACTAATAAAATTCAACAAGCCCACTTGGTGTGTTGTGTTTTGGGTTAAACTCGATCGAGTTGTCGTAAAACACAACATACCACGTGGGTGCTGGTTAGCTGGTTTGTGGCATGGTAGAGGGTGCTGCTTTCGCCGCCTTTTATAAACAGAATTCTTGTAAAAATATTCATTCTGCTCCAGCTTTGCGTGAATCTTTTAATAGTGCTTTTATCGGCATTTTACCTGCCCCCACCCACATACCATACATACTGTAAGTACTGTGTATATTTCAAATAAGTAGAGTTGATTAAGTACAAATATACGAATATTATATAGTCCATACTAAAGCAATATAGACTGTATGTTTCAAGGTTAAGGTTTTGTGATACATGTATATGCTGCTTTAATCTACATGTATTTGCGTCATGCATTGCTTGCTATATTACATGTACCCTCTTGTAAATTGCGCCGCCTGCGTCAGATTTTGCATCTGCCTGTCAACATTATTGTGTGTGCGACTCTTGGTTTTACTGACGAGCGTGCAATTTAATTTGTAAGGCGCTGGCCATGCGATATTTTTATTTGTAGTTTTAGATGATGATTTTACTTACTAATAAAATTCATCAAACCCACTTGGTGTGAATTCCTCAGGAGCAAATACCTAACTCTATATCTACGAACATGAATTATGTCGCCTTGAGGCCTGCACAATGAGAGTAATAGGGTATACTACCGTCGTATCTAACATCTAAGTGTTATAGTATTCCATCGGCTCACACTATTCAGGTTAGGCGTGGTTAGGGTGAACAATTGCCTCTGTTGATTTGTCGAATCCTTAATAATTTGTTCCGGAAGATTTTAGGTCTGTTTTGCGTGAATTCCGCTGGTAATCTCACGCCAGGAAACGCCTTATGTGACCTTCAGTGCGGGAATACGTACACTTTAAAAGTTTTCTCATTGCCTGTTAGCGGTTCATTCGTCAGATCCCGTCGACTCAATGATCATTATTAAAGACAGCCCGCAATATACATGTAGAGTTGGCAAAAATCACAAGCTGACAACTACCAGGAAACGACAGGCATTGAGTATATGCTGAATTTGTAACCATGTGATATCAGAAGTCTATAAACTTTTGATGATACATAAAGCAACATGAAGGAATGTTTGCAGCACAATCATCGCAGCAACTGATATACAAACTGCAGAACCTATCCGGACGTAGACTGCCTCACCCTGGCCAGCCAGACTACCACCCCTGCTGTATAAATCCTGGTCATTTTTTTCCTCTTGTAGATACTTCATGAAGAAAATATTTCTTATTTTGATGGCCTGTAACCAACGTTACAGATCAAGGCTGGCTAGAACAAACACTAAATACAAGCGTCTAGTCCGTCGTGCATTTAAGAAATTTCGAGTCCATAATTGAAAGACCTATTCCATATATCAGCATTAACATACACCAATCACATATATACATAAACATCCTAGTTTCGAAAATGAGGGGAGCGGTTAACAGTTTTCAATGATGCCGGCAAGACATCATGATTTTCCAAAATATCAAATTCGTATGTGCAGGAAATACTGATTTTGGTTCCTTGAACGACGTTCGTTCGTATCCCAGGCCTACTGCTAAAATCTTCAACACTCTGTCGAATTCGCTGCGTTGTGGTTCCTGTTTGCAGTAATAAATTTCCCATAAATCAGGAGTTCAATACTGTTTCATTATTCAAGTCATTCAAAATAATTCTCGGAATGTAAAACATATTCATATTAAGATAAGCTACATGTATGTGAGCTGTCCGACATGGGTCCTGAACTAAAACTTTAACGCTGTCCTACATCTCAATTTCTTCACAAAAATCAGCTATGTGTGCATTTGAAGCCATTTTAGAGTACGTTCACCCCAAAGCATATAATTTACGCTGTATGATACCTCCACAAGCGATCTGAGTAAAACATTCACTGCTGTATACCCCGGGTAGCCGGAAACATAGGCTGGATTGAAACAACCGGATCTACATTAAAGAAACAGACAAATGTTCTGAACAAAACTCCGGGAGGCATTGAGACAGCTTTGGAACACCTTCCACTAATGTGTTTTCTTCCGGCTATTAGCATCCCGAATGTTTGGGGAATAGCGCAATTTTCTCCAAGATCTAATGACAGAGAAATGACTTAAGTATTTTAAAAGATAACAGCATGGTTATGGTTTCTTTCTATCAAGGTTCTTTTCGTGATTTTCGTATCCTGAACCTACAACGAATGCAATTTGGCATGATTGTTGATCCAAGAACGAGATGGCTCTTCAATCACGAAGTTTACAGGAAAAAGTCAGGGGAATATTGTCCATGGGCCGGCATAACTTCACAGTCAGAAGGGGTTAGCGGATAATTCTTCCCACCTCTAAAACAGTATTCCCTGTACTAATTGCTTCGTGGCAGCCCAATTGATAATTTCTGTATCAAAGTCAAAATGTGATATATCCAGAACATTTCCAAGACAACATACATACCCATGTAATTGGGTTGCAAATATCTTCTGTTGTATATTCGATCGCTAAAATATGGGTACGATACAAGTGCCACCCTTTAGCCAAAGTAATCGTTCCATATCGATGAAATGAGGAAATCCAATATTGAATATTCTGGAATTAGAACTTGGAAAGAGCTTGCTCACAAGTGATCTGTTATCTGGCCAAGTTGAGAAAAAACTGTGATCGGTCCAGTTTTTACAGCTTGGTGTATCCCCTAATAGCAGCTTTATATTGATTGAGGAAGTCCTGAGAAAAGTGAAACTACATCAAAAAATGTCGGGAGTATCGCATTTGGTCCAGAGCCAGACCCAAGCTATATTAGTCGGCAATTCAATTTCGGCTTTATCGCTTCTGCGGTAGGTTAGTTAATCTTTAATAAACAGTAATACCTTTTCTGAACGATATTCGGCAGTCCGTCAGCTTTCATTACATCAGACGACCAGGGTGCTTTTAGTTACTGATTTATGAAACAATGACACTTCTACTCGCTTGATCTCCAAGAGGGAATGTAAGTGTATTAACTCCAAATTGACATTCTGGATCCCATATTCCTGTGTGCTTCGGGGAGAACGTCTTAACGTCAGCAAAACATTCAGTGGTTAGATTGTTTCGAATCCCTGCCCAATAAAAGATCTTGTAACCTGTATTTTTTTTCATGAATTGAATAATCGTCAATTTAATGAGGATTTGTAATCTAACAGATAAAACAGGTGCCGAATTGCCAACATTGTTGCAAGCGTTTGAATTGCTTACTTCACTTTCCGCGATTGCCCAAGATAAACGATACACCGATATATGTAAGATACGATTATATATGGTTGACCGAAATGAAGCTGCATTGTGGCTTTCAAGGAAAGAGATGTCTGGGTCTAATATGAGTCGACCGAATCGTGTTCTGTTATGGCATCTGTCAATGCCTTCGTACATGTAGTATCCTGGTTCATCTGTATTGAAAAGGTTAAACTATATTCATGTATCTTGTATATATCTATTCTTCATCCCTAACATATGCTATCAGTATGATGAACGCGTTCCGTCCGTTGGAGAAAATCAGTGATCAGTTCGGATATGTAAACTTCCTTCTGTGATTGTTTCATACACGTTTGATCGAGAAATGAAGCATTCAAGACGAATACTTGCGGCAGTGGTGAACTGATTGAAGCACTCGGTTTCTAGGGTTAATGCTTGGCTGTACTACAATACATTCACTGAAGATATTCAGTTACGTCTATGGGTTTTGTCGTCATTTAGTGACAAGTTCTTCACAGAAATTATTCTGCTTGACGTTTTTATGTTAACGACTTCGCATTTGATATGCTTCTAAGGGGCCGTTCCCATTTAACGTTCGTATATCCATAGTTTAACCCGTTCTGTACCGTACCGGTACTTGAGTACCGGTAGAAAATAATTCAAGGAATTGTTGCAGATTTCTCATTCATGGGAACATAGATTTCTGGACTTTTAGCACAATGTTATACATTTTTGGAAAGCTCAGATTTCTGGCTTTCCGCGAATCAGACCAACTGTTGCAAGTTGTCTAAATTACTGGATGACACCACGATTATATTCCTAGTTAGAAATGCCTCAAATAGCTGGTACAGAAAGGGTTAAACCATTTCGTTTAAACCATGCCACGAACGATGGGTGTATCGTTGGTTCTGTGGTAGTGGCCGCTGAGATCATGTTGAACCAGCGAAGATGGCCGGAATGTCCCGAAGACCCTCAGCCAATGAAAAGCTAGAAGGCTGAAAACGGGAGATCGGAGAGTCCGTGCCTATACTCGGCCCAGTCGACCACATCCAGCCGTACGAGACAGAGGTACGATATACAGCCGGAGGGATTTGCAAGATCTGATATACAGGTAAGCCTGTCGCATCTTCTCCCGGACCAGGTCCTACTTCAACTGGTGCCAAAGTAAACTAATACAAGACTAGTTTTGATTGCAAAATTAAAATATAGCCTTGTTGGGCGAAATCTGAAACGCACGTGTTCTTGGCTGTTTGGATCCTGACATTTTCTTTTCGGCCGCCATGTTGAATTTCGAATAATTTAGCGGAGAGCTTTCGGTTTTTGAAACCTCTAGACGGGTATATTGGCTTAATATTTCCGGTTTTATTAAAGCAAAACATACGGATATAAAGGATAAATTTAGCGGTTAGTGGGAGTTGTGGCTTTATTTGTAAATAATTAGGAAAATTTGACAGAATTTTTCGGGTTGATTCGAGTGAAGTCCGTGCAGGATAATTTTAGTTTCAATTTTCAAACCATGATATAGAAGGTAGAATAGTATATTATTGTTTGAGATAGAATAGAAAACGCCGGAATAAAACTCTGGATTAGGAGCAATTTCGGTGTCGCGTATTTGGTGGTATTGAACCTGATCATTTGGGGTTTATTTTTATATGAGTAAACCGGCTCACTTGATGTGAACAATCGGGAAACCTAGTCGGGTATTACAAGAGTAGTTTCCCTTGGTCTGGGAGTTGATTCGCCGGGCTTCCTGTTGTCCACTGAGTACGGCCTTTAATTCTAAATTAATTAGGTTATTTATTTTCTTTGGTTCCTAATATTCGGCGGTTATTTTGTTTTCTAAATGTATAGTGCAGTTAGGGATTAGGAAAGTTTGAGTTAATATAAATATATAGGGCTGGCCTCAGTGGACCCCTCCGGTTGAAAATGGTCTTAAACTTTAATATGCTGATTATATAGGCATTATTTGATTTTATAATTTGAAGTATTGTGGTGTGAAATCATTTCACATATCATTTCATAACAAAACCTTCATCGATCATTGTGTGTTTATCATGTGTGTTGCTTTCTGTGTTGCGTGTTAATGTGTGTATGTATGCAAGGTTGTGTTTTTGTGATTTGATTGACATCATATTAATTAGGATAGATTTCAGCTTTCAATTAAATCCTTTATACAGTATAATCCACCTAAAGAGCCAACATTCAATCTTATTCTGATACTGCTAGTAGGCATAAATGTTTGAAGAATTGGCAAATACTGTTATAGTAATCAACCATTACCTTCATAGTAATAACCAGGGATAGTGAATTAATGATTTGATTTTTGCAGTTGCTTGGTTGGTTAATGGTTGATATATTGGTGGTTGGATAGGACCTTGACGGCTTCGGGTGATATTGTGGAGAATATTGGTTATATTTTCCGTTGGCTTGTCTGCTCACTTCGATTCTTGACATGGCAGATAGTGAGATAGGGTCATTGAATGTAGCAATAGCTACAAGTGAGGAATTGATTCAATTGGAAGGTATTGGTGCAGCTAGGGCTAATGCATTAGTAGCTCTCCAAAGACCAGATGAATTGATTCCATTTGAGGAATTTCTGCAAGCAACAAAGTTCACAAAGGAATATGCCTTTGAGTTGTTGTTGCATGAAACCATAACTGGGGTAGAGATGCAGGGTAGCACACTCATGGAGTATCAATTAAAGCTTCAAGAAAGTCATCTACGTGGATTGCAAAAGAAATTTGTGGAAGATCGTGTGTTCTTGGAGAGTCAATTGGCCACCAAGGACCACGAGATACGGAAATTTATTAGTGATTTTTCTAGCAGGAATAATCAATGGGAAGAAGTCATTCAGCGCCTTCGGAATGAAGTAGAAACAGTAGTTGATCAGCATCAGGAATTGACTGATCGAGTAGGTGAAATAGAGGAAAAGGTTGATACTCAAGGCCTTCAATTGACTCAAGTGGATATTAAGGTTGAACAATTAGGTCAACAAGTAAACACGCAAGTAGGTGAAGTGAATGACAGAGTAGGTGAAGTGAATGACAGAGTAGGTCAAGTGAATGATAAAGTTGACCAAGTGAATAACAAAGTAGGTGAACTAGGTCAACAAGTAAATACTCAAGTAGGTCAAGTGGATGGCAAAGTAGAACAAATGGGTTCCGATATAAGAACTGTCGTTGCATTATTAAGTAACCGTGGGGGAGCATCAGAGAGTTCATTACAGGTAACCTCTGAACAGATAAGGGACGCTCGTCAGGCGGACCTAGCAGGTAATGCTGACACACCTCAACAGTTAACTGAAAGGGGTAGGGAAGAGGTTCCAAATCGGTCGAATACAGTTCCGGTTCCAGCAACGCCATCGCCTGCACCAGTAAATACATTCCATGCTCGGTTGAACGCAGTTTCGGTTCAGTCGAGTGATCATGTTCAGGTGAATGTGCCACCTGCACCTGTGAATGCTCCACGTGCAGGAGTGGAATTAAATCCACTAAATAATACCTTTCCGGTCGGCGAGGTTGTTCAGCAAGAGCCAAGGCAGGAGCCGGCTCAGCAACATGCCGATGAGGGAATATTGGAGGATACCACTGTCCCTACGGCTGTGCTGGACAACTCCCAGACTAGATTTATGAATGGACTTATGAGCGTAATGCCATCGACTAGTGTTTATGGTCATAGCAATCCCCCAGGTATTCGGGGACCAGTTCGTAATTCTGGGTTGCCAACTTCCGTTCATACGGGTCCAGCTCGAGGGACGGAGGTTGGTAGTCAAGAAGTCGGTACACAGGCCGTTCGATCAATAGGTGTGCATCGGAATGCAAGGACTTCGACTCCTGCTAGAGGTGATGCTGAGGCGGCCAGTAGGTATGCCTTACCTCCACCACTTAGCCATAGGGGGGGTGAGGTATGATTCTCAACCGCAGCCCCCTGCGGTAATCAATAATAATGTAGTCCAAGCCCCTGTGCTGGCGGCAACGGATGATTTACCATCAGGAGCAGAAGCTGATACTGATGATAGTGGATGTAATAGTGGCTCCGGTTACTCCCGTGCATCGAGATCTCCGAGGACTAGTAGGTCGACTAGGGGATATCGTAGGCGTAGCCGAAGCCCACATCTACCAAAGACCTTGGTGTTTTCGGGCGCAAAGGATACTTGGATTCCGTTTCGAATTAAATTCGAATTGGAATCCAAGATTAGGGCATGGAAGAAGAAGAAAGCTCTCCGAAAACTTTTGGAGTGCATGCATGGGAAAGCCATAGAGTATTTCCATGTGCAGTCCGAAAGAGACAAGGGAGACTTGGACAGATTAATGGAGAATTTGGAAAAGCGATACGGTATTCGCGAACCTCCGCAAGCAGTGAGGCGGCGGTTGCAGGTTGAGGAACGGGGTCCTGATGATACACTCGAGGATTTTGCGGAAAAATGCAACTATTTGGCATTGAATGCCTATCCCGATGCCCCAGACAGTGTTATTCAAACTGTTTGTGTGGAGCATTTTTTGCGAGGATGCCGGGAGCGACAGGCAGTTGCCTTCGCAATGGAGAAAGAGCCACAAACAATTCAAGAGGCTTTGAAATATGTGACTCTGTCCTTGCACAATCACAAGTCATTGGCTGTGAAATCTGTTCGGGCTGTGGGCCTGGATCAGAATACAGAGCCTATGATATGGGCAACTGATACCGAGAAGCAGTTAAGTGAGGAGTTGAGGTCAACTATAAAGACCTTAATTGGGGAGTGCATCCAGGAAAAAGTGAAGGAGTCTCTCCAGAGTTCAAGGACCCCGACTGCTATTACCTGCTACACGTGCGGGAAAGTGGGACACAAGAGTTCTCAGTGTGCACAGTCAACGAGAAACGCGAGATCTCAATTGCGGTGCTATAGCTGTGATGAGATCGGTCACATAAGCCGTAATTGTCCAACCCGATACTCGCAGGGTCCTTTAAACGCTCAAGGGCTGGGAACGGTGGCCGGTTCTCAGCCCCAAGTGTAAGTCGTCGTGGCCAGAGGAAATGGAGAGGCTCTGTGACAGAGAGAGATGTTTCGGAGACTCCCGCTGTGGCGATCCGGGATATTGCTCTATCTCGTTCTCCTGGTTGGACTATGACCGTCCCAGTGCAAGTTGGTTCGACGCCAGTCATGGCAGTGGTTGATACAGCTGCACAGGCCACAGTGATGAGTTATGAATTATACTCTAAACTGGGGTTACAAGGATTGTCGTCATCTCCTGTTCGGTTAACTGGGGCGTTCCAGGGATCCTCTAGTATGGGAATGCTAGTTAGGCAGGTACCAATGTCAGTGCTAGATTTTCATTGTACCTGGGACGTCGTGGTTGCTCCATTGGTTGATGACCTTCTCTTAGGATTTGACTTTCTGTCTGCCAATAACTGTATCGTGGACTTCAATAAGAATGTCTTAGTTATTGGAGACAGAAAGGTGTCCGCGACCTTGAAGTGTCATGGGGAAGGGGAACCACTGTCAATTAGTAGGGTTACGCTGGCCGAAACGGTTACTGTTCCCCCGCTCACCTCCCAGTTGGTTCAGGGAGTGATGCATGGTTTCGCGCCAGTTGATTACGTCTTGGAGCCTGTGATTGACCAGTCAGTTATAATGGTGCCCAAGATGGCAATTCGGGGTGCTTCAAGGGTCCCGATTTGCTTGCGTAATCCCTCTACAAATGAGGTGACAATATCTAGTGGGGCATGGATCGGGACAACGCTGGAACTGGATGGGGTGTACAGCGACCCGAACACTGATACTGTTGCCAAACAAGGGGAGCCTAGTATCCGGCAAGTGAATAGCGCTCCTATGATAGATTCCCTACCAGAACATCTGGTACCCTTGTACAAGGCATCCTGTGAGGGATTAACCGAGGAACAGGCAGTGAAAGTGAAAGAGGTCCTGGTGGAGTATCAAGACCGGTTCTCCACAGGCGACCTAGATCTAGGTCATTTCACTGACACTGTACACCATATTGAGACCACGGATGCTCGTCCTATCCGTCAGCGCTTGAGACGGACGCCTCGCGGATTTGAAGGGGAGGAGGGAAGACATCTGCAGGCGATGTTGGATGTAGGCGTCATCCAACCTTCCAAATCAGATTGGGCCTCTGCCTCAGTTTTGATCAGGAAGAAGGACGGGTCAGTGCGATATTGTATTGATTTTCGAGCCCTAAATAATATTACGGTAAAAGACGCCTTCCCATTGCCGTTAATTGATGACTGTTTGGATGCGCTAGATGGGGCCGAGTATTTCTGCACGCTAGACCTGGCGGCGGGGTACTGGCAGATCTCGATCGACCCAGCGGATCGCCATAAGACCGCTTTCATCACCAAGTATGGGCTTTTCGAGCATGTCCGGATGGCATTTGGCCTTTGCAATGCTCCGGCCACTTTTCAACGAGCAATGCAGACTGTGCTTCGTGGCCTGACCTGGAAGGAAGTGCTCGCCTACCTGGATGATGTGGTGGTCGTGGGGCGGACTTTTGACCGAGTATTGGCGAACCTCCGTCTTGTATTACAGCGCTTCCGGGATCATAACCTGAAGCTGAAACCAAAGAAGTGCTCTTTGTTTCGGCGAGAGGTAGAATTTCTCGGAAAAACAGTCAGCAGGGCAGGAATTGCAGTTACAGACAGCAAAATCAGTGCCGTGCGTACATGGCCGGTGCCTACAGACCGTACAGAACTCCAGGCATTTCTGGGGTTTGTAAACTATCATCGTGATTTTGTAGCCAATTTTGCGAAGATAGCGGGGTGCCTGTATGACTTGACGAAGCCTAAGGCTCATTTCAGCTGGGAGGGCCGACATCAACAGGCATTCGAGGGTCTTAAGGAGGCCGTGATTGGGGCGCCTGTCTTGTCCATACCCACGGTGGATGATCCGTTCATTTTGGACACCGATGCTTCTGATACCGCGATAGGAGCAGAACTTGTGCAGGTACAGAGTGGTGTTGAGCGCACAATAGCGTACGCCAGTCGAAACCTGGCCCCAACGCAGCGCCGGTATTGTACGACCCGTAAAGAACTTCTAGCGGTCGTAACTTTTACCCGGACTTTTAGGCACTATTTGCTGGATAAGCCTTTTCTGATTCGTACGGACCACAATAGCTTGGTATGGCTGACCCGATTCCGCCAAATTGAAGGCCAGTTGGCTAGATGGCTGGAGGAACTCAGCCAGTACGACATGACCATTCAGTATAGGGCTGGGGTTGCTCATGGGAATGCCGATGGATTGTCACGCATTCCAGACTGCTTACCCGCATGTAACTGCTATGTGGCGGGAAGTCAACCCGAATTCCTTCCTTGTGGGGGATGTAAATTCTGTCTGAGAGCCCATAACCAGTGGAGTCGTTTCACAGAGGATGTGGATGATGTGATCCCTTTGGCTACCACTGGTACGGCAGCAATTGCGGTACGGGCTTTGTTCATCGATTTGGATGACCAGGCTGACCCAGATCCAGACCCTGGGTCGCTAGACGTCATCTCTGAATTGTTCTCCCCATCTGAAATGAGGGAAAAACAGTATAATGACTTACAGCTTCGTTCCGTGATTGATCATGTGGAAACCGGACAAACTCCATCAAGACTATTTATGAGCAGTCCAGTGACAAAGCATTTGTGGCTATGTCGTTCTTGCCTGAGACTGAAAGATGGAGTTTTGTACTATCAGTGGGACTATGGTGTGACTTCCAAGCTGAAGTTAGTAGTACCGTCAGATCTACGTTCTGAAGTGTTGCGCTTAGTGCACGACACAAAGACTGGGGGTCATTTGGGCCGCGATAAGACGTTGGCTTTGACAAAACGTTCTTTCTTTTGGCCCAATTTGACTCGGGACGTAGAACTGTATGTTCGGACATGTGCTACTTGCAACATCAACAAGAAACCGAGAGTGAACCCTAAAGGGGCATTGGGCTCTTTCCATGCAGGAGCACCAATGGAGCGGGTCCATCTGGACATCTTGGGCCCGCTGGTGACTTCGGAAGGGGGAAATCGCTACATCTTAATGATGATTGACCAATTCACTAAATGGCTGGAGATTTGCCCCCTTCCTGAGCAATCTGCGGAAAGCGTCGCAAAGGCATTTCTTGAGGGGTTCATAGTGCGGTTTGGAGTACCGTTGCAGGTGCATACCGATCAAGGCAGGAACTTTGTCGGTAACCTGTTCTCTGAATTTTGCAAGGTCTTTGAAGTCACGAAATCTCGTACTACCCCTTACCGCCCCTGTTCCAATGTCAAGGTGGAACGGTATAATCGTCTGTTGCTCCAGGTGATTCGTTGTTACCTGGAGAATAGGCAGATGGACTGGGATAAACACCTCCCATTAATCGGAATGGCTATTCGGTCTATGCCGAATCGCGATACCGGTTTCTCTCCCAACATGTTGATGTTGGGGCGGGAAGTCATTCTGCCAGTGGACATTCTATTGGGAGCAGCAGAGGTTAACATGCAAAAGTTCACGGGGGATACTAACTTGGTAAACCTCTTGAAACATATGGAGGAAGTGCATCGCCTGGCCCGAGAACGGATTGGGGTTACTCAAAATAGACAAAAACGTACCTATGATCTGAAAATCCAATCCCGGACCTATGAGGTGGGGGATTTGGTTTATCGTAGGGACTTAGCCGTCAAAGTTGGACAGAGCAAGAAATTGCGACCAATCTTTGCGGGCCCTTTTGTCGTGAGTAAGGTGTTATCCCCATGTCTGTACCGGGTGGAGAGCAGGAGGAAGTCCCATGTGTGGCATCATGATGTTTTACGTCAATGCCAGGACAGGGACATCCCTCTATGGGTACGACGGAGACGTCACGCTGCACTGAGTTTAGTTAGGGCATCCGACACGGGAAAGTCTGGATCAGGACAAGTACCAAGTTTAGAATCCGTAAAGCTTTCTTCGGGGGAAGTCACCCATGACACGGGAAAGGCTGGACAAGGACGAGTACCAGATTGGGTATCAGTGGAGTCTTCCCCTGAGGAGGGCATACAACCTGTACTGCATGCCCCTGGTGTTGAGGAGGATTCCGTTCCTCTCGGTCTGACAGATGAAGTTCCGGATTGGAACTTAGACTTATTGTTTGCGGAACCGCGAGAAGTTAGGAAACCGCGACCGGCAAAAGTGCACGAAGATACCACTTCGGTTCTACCGATGATAGAGCCTCGTGTTACACGAGGGGGTCGGAAGGTTCGAAAACCCCAGTTTTTGTCCGCATATGACTGCTCCTAGATAAGGTCTAGGGTCATTTTAGAAGTTTCTTTGGTGTTGATGCTAGAGGAAAAGGATAATCATGCTATGCTATGTCAGAAGTGAGCAGACTCGTCCAAAAGGTCCTAGGTGCATCCTGGGTCACAAGTCACAAGTCACAAGTCACAATGTAATTTGGGAAGATGCATAATTAATAATGAAAAAAAAAAAATTATGTGTAGCCTGCTTCCAGTGAAGAAGTGGAGTAGGTTAGAGGAATTAGGGCAAGTGAAGTTGGGATGTCTTGTTGTTGTTGTGCAAGATGTCATTGGTGATGTCATATTTGTCATATAGATTGTGATTGGTGACGTTATTGTTTGTGATGTCTTCTTGTACAAAATATGTCATTGGTGATGTCATATTTGTCATATAGATTGTGATTGGTGACGTTATTGTTTGTGATGTCTTGTTGTTGTGCAAGATATGTCATTGGTGATGTCATATTTGTCCTATAGATTGTGATTGGTGACGTTATTGTTTGTGATGTTGTATAGAAGTCATTGTCTTGGGCGCCCAAGTTGTTTGGTCTATTGTCTTGGGCGCCCAAGTTGTTTGGTCTGTGTTGTTGGATGTCGGGTTTTGTCGGTGTGTAATTAGTTTGAGTTGCTTTTGATGTGGTGTGAGACATTTTTGTTTTTTTTTCTTTGATTTTCAGAAAAAAAAAAAAAAAAAGGCCAAAAATGTTCAGAGAAAGGTTTACGATTAAATCGGGGA
>JAVTVY010020242.1:0-76834 GCA_036873755.1 Hanleya hanleyi
TTTGAACGCCGCTATGAAATTCGCCCCCGTTTTCGTCCGGATGGGTACCACCCACGCATACTTGGATAGGATATCGATGCACGTCAAGATATACCGATTCCCATCGTTGTGTTTGGCAAAGGCGCTCATATTGACCAAATCCGCTTGCCATTGGGCATCTAGTCCTCCCACGATGACCCGGTTCCGTAGAAAATGGCGACGGGCAGCTCGATGTAAGGTATAGGTGTCTTGTTTTCTTAACCAATCTCGGACTTGAGCACGTTGTATCCCCTGCGGTTTGGCCGCTCGATAGAGAGCCGTCAATGCACTATAGGCCGCCGGACTGTCGGGACTATAGTATAAGTTATCCAACACCTTCTCCCAGCTCTTCATGGTGACAAATGATGATGGACCCTGGCTCTATCGTTTATTTATAACGGGTATATCTTGGGCAGGAGTTTCTTTCTGATTTTCTTCGTTGGCTTCTGCCAGCACAGTGTCCATGGTAAATGACCAGTCCAACTCGTCTGATGACCCATCTTCCTCCGTAAGCACCTGATCCACATCTACCACGGCATCTTCCAATGCAGACCATAGATCAGGGTGAAGGGTAAAATGCACTGTACCCCCATCTATCCGAGCCAATTGAGCAAAAAAGGGGCCGCGTCGGATGTACACATCGTGACACAAGTGAATGAGGTCGCCGTCCAGTTCACCAGACAACACGCGTTTGAATTTGGTCCAGCCCTCTCGGGACAGACGAATGTGAGCCGGGCACGGTTGTGTAAGGTCCGCATCACAGATGTCCCCCACCTCCTCCATGATATCGACCTTATCCGCATAAACGTGCAGGAAGACCTCGGGGGTCAAGCTGAGATACGCCCGTATTATATGCTCCGGCATGGTCAGTACGTGAATAGTACAAGATTTGACTGTCTCTCGTATTTATACGGAGAACCGCGTGAGATCAAAGGATCGGGTGGTCATAAAAATGGCTGACTGAGTCTAGCCGGATAATCAATGGCATCATCATTGCTAGGTTTGGTAATTTGTTCATTGGGTTCTGCCGCCGCTTCACTCAGGGCACGAGCCCACTCCAACTGAACAACTGACCGCTCGTCCGGTGTAAACAGCTGGTCCACAATAGGCACCACTTTCTCGAAGGCTGTCCACAGAACGGGGTCTAGGGTGAAGCCTCGCGTAGGGTCTTGGTAACGGCCCAGGCGTGGGAAGAAAGGTCCACGGTATACGTAGATGGCATTGTCTATGTGGATGAGGTTTCCGTCGAGCTCACCGCTCAACACCCGTTTAAATTTGGTCCAGCCGTCACGGTGTAGCGTAACCGTATTCGATACGGTCTCAGCGCGCGACCAGCAAACATCTCCACGGTCTTTCACGAGGGTGACTTTATCTTCATAGACGTGTAACCCCACCCAGGGTGTAAGGGGAAGGATGGCTCGTAGGACTGGTGACATGCTTGATCCAATGACGAACGGTGAATGACACACACTCTGTCTGACCCTCGTATTTATGGTGAGGTCCCACTGTCAATGCCACAGCGCCAGGGTCAATAGGGCGCAGACTATTGTAAGGTCAACCAGCCGTCGCTGGTTCCGGCGTGAGCGCTCGTGGTCCACAGCCCGAGCATCAAGGATGGCTGTCATAGTCCAGTAGTGGTGAGTGATGGCACACCTCTCCATCGTGTGCACTCTGTCGAGGACCGCTTCTGTGAACTCTTTCAGGATCTGGCGTCGCCCCTCGTTGTCGGCGCCATCTGCAAACATGGACCGAACCACTGATCTGTAACCTGTGAGTGAATTAACCACGGTGGCATGCTGTAAAATGCGAGTCGCATAGGGCTGGATGTCCGTCATGGCTCTGTAACCGTAGAAATGAAAGTGTGGGATCCAGAGGGACGTGTTTTATAGACCATGTCACACATGCGCGCCTAGACGTAGCTCTACGGGTGTAGTCCGTGATACGTATTATTCTGATTGGTTATGTGGCTCCTATAGAGATAGTACCTTATCGACAATGGGGACTACTTGTTCCAAAGCCGTCCATAGATCGGGGTTCAGGGTAAAACCACCGTCGTTCAGACAGAGGAGTCGAACGAAAAAGGGACAGCAGAAAATGTAGACGTCGTCACACAGATGAATGCTATCACCGTGCAGGTCACCCAACAACACCCGTTTCAAGGTAGTCCATCCTTCCGGTGACACAGAGACGTGCGCTTTGGGTTCAGGCGTACACCAACACCTAAGTCCGCTATCGATGAGGTCCACTCGTTTGGGGTACAACAATAGGATGCAGCCAGGTGTAAACCTCCGGGTAGCCACAGTCCCTTCTTTCACCTCGGGGTGTAGTAAGTCATCCACCTCGGGGAGTACATCTTTCAGTGCCATCCATAAGGGTGGACAGCGTGTGATATAGGTACCCCCACTCTGTTCCAACCAAGGGAATCCTCTCCAGCAGTGCGTATGTGCACACCGACTTCCACGTGCATGAAATCCCTTTCGGGTTCTTTTCCCTGTAACAATCTTGTCAATAGAGTCCAGCGATAACAAAATCTTCACCTTCTGCGGTGCGTCTTGGAACAGCTCCAGGTGATCGTCATTGACGATGAGGTAGACGTCGGACGTCAGTTGGAATAACGCAAGCTCTGTTCCGCTCGCTGCCATGGTCGGGAATGAAAAGCGAACGGTTAGAGAGGTGGCTTTATAGTGTACCTGTTGGGTAGGGTTTTATACACCGTGTGAGTCATGGGCACTTGTTATACTCGCTTGCGCCATAAGGTCAATAAGGTTAGAAATGCGCCTTTTTCTACTACGCCCTGTGACGGCCCTTCGTTAAAGTCCGTGATTGTTCGGTAGTGTAATGTTATTTTGTATAGGATTTCACTTAACATGAGATTTCACTATAGGCGAAAGCATTCTAGTACCCGGATGTAGGCGCAGACGTGAGCGAAATTCTAGTAACCGTCCATTGGTTCTTTTATCGATCGCTCATTGGCTCTTTTTTCTCGACCGCTGATTGGTCCAAATGGAACTGCCCATCCTTCCCAGGTTAATTTACAATCCCCTTTTTGGGGTTCAAGCTCTGTATATCGATGCCGCAACATTGTTACCGAACATTGCCGAAAGGGAGACCTTTTGACTTGGATGTGACCTTTGACCTTTTGACCCGATATTCTTCCGCGCACTTCCGGTGATGCCGCGCACTTCCGGATAACCGCGCGCGCGCGCGCGCTGCGGCCGGGGCGGGGCGGGCTCGGGCCGGGCCGGGCCGGGCCGGGCCGGGCCGGGCCGTGCCGGGCCGGGAGAAAACCCGGAGGTTGAACATCCGGACCTTACGTCTAAGGGGAACATTGGAACTCTTCTGTGTTCGAAGGTAGTTTTAGTGAAACCCGGAAGTGACGTCTGTGCGCAGAACCCACACCACCACCCAACCCCAAACCAGGGACCCCTAGTGGTGGCTCAAACACACCCCCACGCATCCCCCAACATGCCTGCTTTCTATACTACGACCAGACTGCGCATGCGCAGACCCTTGAACACGGACGAACCCTGAGTCCAATCGGATGCTGCTTCACAAGAGCGTCAACATAAGACCTCAGACGACTCCATCGGACCCATAGTGTCCCATGTCGGCGCCAAAATGTCTATTTCCATACACTTTCTCTACTGCGCATGCGCAGAATGACGTCAGTTCCACGTCACACCCAGCCCGTCGGATACTCCCTCACGACTGCTTCACATGGATACCTCACTCGATCCCATCGGACCATTAGGGGCCCACCTAAACCCCAACACGTCTATTTCTATACTACGGCCAGACTGCGCATGCGCAGACTATTGACAACGAACGACACACTAGCCCAGGCGGATGCTCCCTCACGACAGCTTCAAAATAAGACCTCATACGACACCATAGGATCATTAGGGGCTCACCTTTTCCACACCCTTTTCCCAGAATTCCCTGTCTGCGCATGCGCAGAATGTGGACAACGGCCGAGACCCTAGTCCAATCGGATGCCCCCTCACATAGGCTTCACATTGATACCTCACTCGATCCAATCGGCCCACTCGTGGCTCACCTAGATCCCAAAACGTCTATTTCCATACCCTTTTCCCACAATTCCCTGTCTGCGCATGCGCAGAATGTGGACAACGACCGAGATACTAGACCAGGCGGATGCCCCCTCACATAGGCTTCACATTGATACCTCATACAACTCCATAGGCCCATTAGGGACCCCCTTCGATCCCAAAACGTCTATTTTCATACCCTTTGTCTACTGCGCATGCGCAGAATGACGATATTCCAACCCCACACGCACCCCATCGGATGCTCCTTCACGAATGCTTCAAATTGATACCTCATACGACTCCATCGGACCATTAGGGGCTCCCCTACATCCCATAACGTCTATTCCATACACTTGGTCCACCGCGCATGCTTAGAATGACCATATTCCAACCCCACACCCAGCCCATCGGATGCCCCCTTAGATAGGCTTCACATTGATACCTCACTCGACTCCATCGGACCACTAGTGACCCACCTAGACCCCTAAACGTCTATTTCCATACCCTTGGTCTACCGCGCATGCGCAGAATGACGATATTTCAACCCCACACCCACCCCATCAGATGCCCCTTCACGAATGCTTCACATTGATACCTCATACGATCCAATCGGTACAATAGGGACCCCTCTCGCCCCTGAAGATTGCCGGAGAATTTGGGACTACTTTCTGTCCGCGGAGGCAGACCGCATCACCACCAGACCGCATCACCGCGGAGGAATACACACGCCCGATTCACGCAGACCGGAGGTGACGTCATACATGACGTCACACTTCAGTACATGTCCTATCATGTTCAGTCATTGGGACTGGTGGCGCCCCCTTGCGGAAAAAGGGGACCAAGAGTTACCTCCCTGGAAACTATATACTACTTGTCAGGTTAAATTGAACCAGTCGCCTGTGCTCGCATCCTCTTTTCATCAGGATCCGCAGCGTTGATAAGCTGTCCGGGAGACATTTTGGGGAAAAATCCAAGTTTGGGGTCTGATGTCATTCTCATAAATGTCCTGATTCAAACACCAAAGAACACATATCTTATCAGCTTGACCGTATATTTATGTCAAACGGTGTTCACACTATTCTCTTAAAGTAATTTGTAGCTGCCTTTGTGGCACAATGAGACAAGTTCTTAGTGTATGGGCTATAAAACCTCGCGACAAGCATACCGTAGGGTTTTACAGCAACAAATGACGCCCAATGCAGAAAGCCAGCATATAGCAAGGACCATTAAATGACTACGATGTGGTTATAAACACTTTCGAATTGCAAATGGGTGCCAGTGTAACTTTCTTAGCGCAAACAAATTGGTTTTCATTCGCATTGCCGTTCACAGGAATTTGGATAGATTAGCGATAGTTCACCTGAAATGGTACATTTGAATTGTAACACAGGTAGTTCGTCGAACAAAGCTCAAGGAAACGGGTAATCATTCGGAGATTATCGAACCGTCGAAAGAAATACTCGCGAATCAATAGCATTCGCCAGAACTACACTGTTCAATGAAAGTTTCGATCTTTTTACCAATGCACCAACCATTGTGACCGAGACTACTAGTACAAAATTTCATACTGGCATAGAATTCATATCAACACAAGCTAGGTTTTGTAAGACAAAACGTTCAACATTTTTCGATAGTGTCAGCAAAATATCATTGATTCGGTCATCAATCCATATCTTTTATTCAAATAGTTTTCCTAATCATTTTCTGACGTATAGTATATGTGAGTTACACTTTGTGGTGTTCATTTGAATGCCATGAAAATTGAAACACACTTTATTCACTACTCTCGAGTTAATTAGAATTAAACACCAGTTACGAGAACCGAGCAAGAGATTTTGCACGATTTGATGATTTTTAGCCATAAGTGTGTGGTATTTGTCTCCAAGCTTGAAGAATTTTACTGGAAGACGATTGGTTGTTGCCTTGCCGAACCAGGTTGTGCAATACCGTTCTGTGACTTCAAATGCGTCACAGGATCTAAAATTTGCCTATGTCTACGTGACATGCTGAACCTTCAGAAACATCACTATTAACAATGTCGAAATTTTGATCGTCTCTCTTGTGGTAAATTTAACGAGAGTGTAAGCCTATTTCACTGTCATAAATATTCAATCTTTGTCAAATCGTCCATTTGGAATATCGGTGGCTTCTTCAAATTCAGTGTAGAGGCATATATATCCTATACTGAGGCGTTACCCATGTAGGGAGTATCCATAACATGTGTTGAATAAGTACGAAAATACTTGAAATGATCATCTTTTTTTTAATTGTTGCATGGATGTATTCAACCAGCAACGCGGACCAATGAGTATACCCATTAGAATACACAACGCCGATCAATGAGTATACCCATTAGAATACACAAAGACGAGCAATGAGTATACCCATTAGAATACACAAAGACGAGCAATGAGTATACCCACTAGAATACACAACGCCGATCAATGAGTATACCCATTAGAATACACATATGCTCTTAATATGTGGTGTTATCTAATTTTACAAAGATTCTAAAAATGAGAAATCAACTCCCGGCATGATATCACTGAACAAGTGTTGAAAGCAAAGTTAAAGTCCACTCACCCTAAACAACTGTATAAACAAAGGAACATAGTTTTTTCATCGAAGCCCGAGATGAATGCAGTGTAAGTTGTATGAAATTGAAAGAATCTAGCTTCCTACATGAAGTATCTACTGGGATACATTATTCGACAACGTTGACAAAGACTTCCTTCTGGCTGAGGGATATAAAAATGTCCATCTAAATGTGATCTTTTTCTAAAATCAAAACGCCAATATGTGTAGAATCAAAGATGTTGGTACACAAAAATCATTTGCTCAAAATTCATTGACCCGCAGTTTTCCGTTGATGCTAGAAATACCTTAAGCGCTCATTCCCTTTCAACGATATTGAAATGATAGTAGTAAAGTTTTATCGCATTTAACACAAAATCAAATTATTTGAATTTCTATGAGGTAGGTATTCATTAAAAGGTACTGCCAGCATATCAAGCCGCTAAAATATTTTACATGATTTACCCCAAAGTTTGAAAGTAATTTATCTCTTTTCTTGTCTCATGAAATAGGTTCTATTCAGTATTTTTTTAGGCTATGACAGAGGATGGGGCACATAATCCTGGGGGACGAGCAATCGGGAATCATCCCTGGTAATAGTGCCTCCGGAAAGGGATTTCTTTACCAATGGGTGAAACCCAGTGTGACTCGCAGGAGAGACTGGGAGCGGGAGTGAGGCAGAAAACCTCGGACCCGATACAATAGGGGGAGAAATTAGTTCGGTTTGATGTTTACATTTTATCTTCGAAGTCATAATATCGCATCAAAATTCACCAACACCAGTTTACGATAGCACAACAGTTCCACTTCAAAAGCCTAGCTTTTTACCTCAGAATTTGTTGCACACGCTCAGTTATGGACAGACAGCAATGCTATATTCACCAACCCAGGTTTGGCTGGGAATAAAAATACAGTTCTCAAAATGAAAAATATGTGTGAGTGAGTGAATAACGCTTAACATCGCTTTCATCATTATTTCAGTCATATCGCGACGAACCAAACAAGAACAAGTTGCGTTCCTGCTGCTTCAAACAAGAAATCTTTGGAGCAACATGGAACCGGACACCCTCCATCCACCCTATAAACAACTCAGGACAGCGCACAAGACAAGGACAAGACCCTTACATGGTGCAATAAAGACAAGTGATATTACCGTGCTAGACACCACATTATCAAGTTCCTGTTGCTTCTCAGCAAAATGCAGTCAATATGTGCCAGAACATGCCAGTTCAGTTTTAGATTTTTAATAAAGTCATGGAGACATCCACATAAAACAACTAAAAATATGAGCGTTAACTGGGTGATGATTTGTGATTTGATTCATCAAAAAGTGGCCAGAAAGCATCTCCAAATGGTCTAGAAACCCAGCGGCCCCTGGACCCACTACTGAAGTGCTGGGATAGTCGGCCCCACAATTCTTTTATAGGCAAAGATTTATAGATATATTCAATTGCCAATACAACACGTTGCCACATTTACATGTATATGCCAGCAGTACCAATATCCTTTCAACCTTTGTCCGTCTTACAAATTTTCTACAAGAATCACTATATTAAAATTCAAGAAAAGCCAACGAAGTTTATAAGTTTATAGATCTACGTTCATGTCCACAGTGCCGCCCAATGATGAATAAAGCCAGGAAAGTACACAATGAGGCAGAATCCTTAAATCTGGCGAATGTAGAAGACATAGCGCTTAATCCATAACACTTCAATGGTTATAGAGATCTTGGAATTAAGTCGAGAATTCCAATTGTTGATATCACTGACCATTTGGATTGCAAGAGATGTGAATTATAACACTGGGAATGCTATATCCAAGCTCAGCAACCTACAATACATCATCAATTACTTCTCCCTAATTCAAAGAAGTTCATTTCCATTTGTGTAAGAGAAATCTTGTTTTAAGACGCAAAAATGTACCTCTATGATTAAGCTAACACCACCAAAAGCCTTTCAGTCCTTCGTTTAGAAGTCATTTAGAAGACATGCATGTTACACAAGTTTACATATGTTGATGTCTATTGCGCCACCCGGGGATGAACAAAGGCCAGTAAAAACCTTCAGGCAAAAACCAAAGCCCAGAGGAGATCAAAATATCATATGGAGGTTTTGATGTTAAGTCAGATAATTGTGTTTTTTCATTTAAATGGTCATTTGCTTTGCACTGAAAGTGAATTATCATGTCAGCAATGCTATATATTTATGCTTGGCCAATAATTTTGAAAAATTACACCAATCAAATTTGTCAATTTCTATTTCACGAAGAACATCTTTTTAATTTTTATGCAAATTTGACTGTCCTTCAAAACCATTATAATCAAATTTTATAGAAATCAAACACGCCGTTCAGCCTAAATCGTGTTACAATGCTACCTTTGCTCTGATTACAGTGCTACCCTGTGGTGAACAGTAGCTACCAAATCACAACCAGACAGATTTCCCAGATAGCACACAAAGTTTGACCAAAAACTCTTTAGCGGCTTCAGAGATGTTCATGTTTAAAGTCGCGGTGGTCAGAGAATTGTATTTTTTTTTATTAAAAAGGTCATTAGGTTTTCAACGCAAATGATTTATCGTGTCAGCCATGCTATATTTATGCTCGGCAACCTAAAAAAGAACAATCTGCAAATTTTCTCGGATTAAATTGGGAATTTGCATTTCACGAATAACGTATTTTTGGGGGACATAAGAAAACGTGCCTTTATAGTTAAGCCAGCAATACCTATACCTTTTCAGCACATTGTCTATCTTTCAAGATCATTCTAATCAAATTTCATAGAAATAAAACAAGCCGTTCAGACGAAATCGTCAGAGAAAGGTTTACGTATGCTCGAACTACAGAACCACCTAGTGGTGAACAGCACCAATAAAAACACAACCAGAAAAAAATCCCAGTCCTAAGGAGAAAGCACACAAATTTCTGACCCGAAAATATTAACGGTTTTAGAGATATTAACGTTTAAAGTCGCTGATCCGGCGGATGCGGCGAAGCCGTTTCTCATGAAAACATAAGTGCATCCACTTTGTGGAAATGCTCTAAATATCAGACAGGGACACGTATGTTCATAGTCTACAAATCAACTTCATTCATATACATTATTAGAATCGACACTAGACTTCATTCGTTACAAAATATAGTCGTCCAGGACTGTAAAATATTTGTGCTTGTTGTAAGCGACATAATCAGAGACATGTTTCCTGTGTCTTGGTAGTCTGGTGATGGAGAATGAACATGGATTCCATCTTTCGCAAAACGATTTTGAACAATTTACTACTTGCTTCTTTAGAAGTTTGCTTAATCGAATCTAAAATATCGTATTTTCTCTCAAGCAAATTTCCTTTTTGATACATAATTTTCCCTTTTTCAGCGAAAAGATAAGTAATTCTGATATTACTTCAGGCTTATGTCTAGTCAGTCTACCATAATGGTATATTTTGAATGGGGAAATAATATAAATTGCCGTTTTCGTGCATTTTTAGCGTTGTTATACCAGAGGAATATCGCAAAACAATTACCGTTTAGGAATTATGTTTTGTAAAGCAACATTGTTGTGCAGTTGACAGCGGTGTTCGCTTTGTGATCTGTTGTCTGTGACGGTACTCACGAGTGCGCTGGTTTGAGTCCCAAGTGTGACATTTTTTCCGATATAATATGATTTATGTCAAATTTTGCCCTAACAGATGCCAAAACGGCTTGCAATATGACCCACAGTACTTTCGAAAATATGACCTCTATCCGTCTACTAATATACTCCCATCATTTTGCTCTTATTACTTATTACCACACTTTTGTTAGAAACAATTGAGCATGTATATGCTGTAGACCGATACAATAAGATAAAAGAGCCTTATTTGGGTCATATTTACCGACTTGTAAGCGTTGTATATATGAAAAGCTATTGACCGCGTTAAAGCCATACATGTTCAGGTCATCTACGGATTATATCTCAAGATTGGCCTAGAATATCACAAATTTGTTTCGCCTTATCACAATGATCGTCATATTTTAATTTGCTAAAGAAAAGACGTGCCGTACCGACGATTTCTCTCCCATCCAACCTTACGTGTTGTTGGTCTTATACCGTCATGATATATACTTGACCAATGTTTGTCTGACCCACTCGCGTTATAACGAAGAAACCTGAACAGTCTTATCTTAACATTCCTCCGACACACTGATACTACTAATCTTTCTGGTGCATTTTGAAGGTATATTTTCGACTTGTTTTGATCGAACGTAAAAGTTGTTCGATCCGGAACTCAGTCCCGAATTTCATGGTTTGGATTGCATTTGGTTGTGAAACCTAGCTGTAAAACGCCAAAGGTTTAGCCTTCACTTCTTTTTTATAAGAACTTCAGACTTATGCAGATCTAAAACACAATTTACAGATGCTAAACGCTGCGTTCTGGTGCATTCCGACAGAAGGATTATCGTATCACATTTGTCACTTTGTCCGGAAAACCATCAAAACTATAGTCCAGTGATAATTATTGTTTGTTTGTTTGTTTTTTCTCAAATTATTGGGAGGTGTTTCATCCCCTGTTGCACTATTTCTGTGATACCACAGAGTGAAATGAAAGCAAACAAAAAAATCAAAAACTAATTCCAGCGCCCAATCAGGTCATGATACTTTTTTGGTCTATAAGCTGCTAAACTTTGTCAGATTAACCTGCAAAGTAACCAAAGAGAAGAAAGAGTGCACACCGGATATATAAATCACATTTTGGACCGGAAACTTTATTTAGTCGGGAAGTTTCTAAAATTCGCCAGGGTAGTTATGGAATCCTGTAGAAATCCTGTACATAAACTTCATTGCGGGTCGGAAATCTGTGAAACCATCAGGATAGCTGGTATACAACACACTAGGACAACGACAGTAGTATTTTGTAACATTTTAAAGTCGCTTTCGTGTCAGTGCACATGCGCGAGAAACCGAATGTGGAGTGCGCAGGAGTTCTGCGTGAATCGGGCGTGACCTGGGTAGGACTGGTTGACCTATATCTGTATTCTTCCGCGGTGATGCAGTCTGGCGGTGATGTGGTCTGCCTCCGGGTACAGAAAGTAGTCCCAAATACGTGGATTTTCGTGAGAATGTTCGGCAATCTTCAGGGGCGAGAGGGGCCCCTAGAGGACTGATTGGGTCGAGTGAGCTGTCAAAGTGAAGCGCTTCTCCAGGGCCATCCAGTTGTGGGTGGGTGCATGTAAGATTAGAATTTGTCCCGAAAATATAAAAAGCGGAACACGGACTTTACCCCTACAATAGGGGAAAACTCCTATCAACCCTATCCCAAAGGGCTAATATCGGTCCCTGGCTCATCGGAGCCTGCTGAGAGTGGTAGGGTGGGGAGTGGGTGTATGTAAATTTAGTATTTGTCCCGAAAATATAAAAGGCGGAACACGGACTTTTACCCCTACAATAGAGGAAAACCCCTATCAATCCTATCCCAAAGGGCTAATATCGGTTCCCGGCCTTATCAGGGTCTGCCTATCAAGTCATGGGTGGGTGCATGTAAACTGAGGATTTGTCCCCGAAAATATATAACGCGGAACACGGACTTTACCCCTACAATAGGGGAAAACTCCTATCAATCCTATCCAAAAGGGCTAATATCGGTCCCCCGGGGTTATTGGGGCCTGCTGAGAGAAGCAGGGTGGGTGTATGTAAAATGAGGATTTGTCCCCCGAAAATATAAAAAGCGAAACACGGACTTTACCCCTACAACAGGGGAAAACTCCTATCAGCCCTGTCTAATGGGGGGCTAATATCGGTCTCCGGGCTTATCGGGGCCTGCCTATCAAGTCATGGGTGGGTGCATGTAAATTAGGGTACTCATCTTACATCCGGGTTTTTTCCATGTAGGCTACTGCGCATGTCACGTGGTTTGGTGGGTCTGCGCAAGTGTTTGACGTCACTTCCGGTTTTCAGAATGACCGAAAAACTAACTCCGAACACAGAAGAGTTCCAATTTTTCCTTAGACCTTAGACGTATGGTCCGGATCTTCCATCCGCAGAGCGCGGGTTCACCGGCCGCACGCCTGCGCGGTTTATCCGGTCGCGCGCGCGCGGATTATCCGTCCGCACGCATGCGCGGGTGAATTTCGGGTCAAAAGGTCAAAGGTCACATCCAGGTCAAAAGATCAAAGGTCCCCCTTCCGGCAATGTCCGGCCCTCTCCGGGCCAATAGATAGCCTGTATCCGCCCTCCCGAAGCACACATGAAATGCACAGGGTCCCCGACAATATTGCCAGCACTATGCCCATGTTAAATGCCAGTGGGGAACCCTCAGTTTTCCCCAGAACCGTATTGGCACGAAAAAATACATGAAACCATGGAACTTATAGTAATAAACATAATCTATAGGTGTTTCCACTCGCCGTCTTCCTGGTCTTCACCCACACCTCGAACCTCTATAGCTTTTGCACTCGACCTGTTGCTCTTGTAACTTGTAACTCCTCATCAAAAATTTTGTGCTGGAATGCCCCCTCTTAACCTAGACCAAAACATGTACTTCGTCTGTGGGCTGATTTCATTGGCTCTCTATTTTACTGCAGGGCTCTTGCATTGTTTTCTGGACATTGATTGGTTACATTTGGCCCCATCCTAGGTCCACTGATTGGCTAAATTCTCAGCCCATTCATTGACTGACCAGTTTGACTGAATCCCCACATGTCTGTTCAAGCTTGTTTTATGCTCACACAGAAAACGCACAAGACAGGGTTTTTTGGTGAGATCTCATTTTGTTTTTTTATTCAACACTAAATAACAACAACAACGTGAGAACAACCACGTGAAAACTGAAGCCCAGAACAGGGGGCTTGTACATTGAAATCGATAGAACTTAAGCCCAGAACGGGGCTTGTACATTGAAATGATGGGCGGCCCAGTCATATACGAGTACATCGCGGTCCTCGACCTTGGGGTACTCGTCAAACATCTGTACGATGGTAAATAAGGTTCTTCCCCGGCATCGATGGTACAGGTAAAACAAGCAATATTCGGCTTTGCACCGTTTGACTGTTCCAACACCACGTCTCTGTGCCTTGCTCCATGAAGTCTGTTAAATCGGGATGGAGGGGTTGCAGGCCGTACGGATCAAAGTATTCGCCCTGCTCTTCTGTCAAGTACACGGCCACCCAGTGTTGACCGGGCCGATCCATCGGGTCCGTGTTGAGAACGTAAGCTGCAGGATACACACGGTCTAATGGGAACACATCTCGGGCGAACACCCCTTGAAAGACCATACGTGTCCCTGGGTCATTCTCCAGCACGGTGGTAATCTGATCTGTATCCATGTTAGGTGGCAAAGCCAGACAGGACGTTGCGCGCCTTGTCCACTTGAATGATGTTGTCAAACTAAGCGTAGAAGATCACATTGACGGTGGTCCGAAGGGCTCGTGCAAAGTGGATTTTAAACCGTAAATTGCCTTGCTTGGCGTGGGACAGCTGATGGTCGTTCTCTAAGGTGGGGGTCAGATCGAAACAGAACAACGTGTATCCGTTCGCGTAGTCCTCCGTACTGATCATATTCCCTTCGTCCTGGTTAACAGGCTCTGGTAGGCTCGAATGAAATTCCCGAGCCCAAATTTCGGTGTTAAGGCCGTGGCTGGAACCTGTTGTCCGTCCACATGCAGGGCCACAAAATTGATGCCGAAATGTTTAAAGTCAAACGGGTTCTCTGGGTAGGCTCCGCTGAAACTGGTATTGTCCACACAGGCCAGGATCAATCGTTTGGGTAGTTCCCTCAGGAACAGGTTTTCTTTGTTGGCGCTCATATTTCCAGCAGGCACAGAGAATACTTTGGTTTGCACACGTCGGATAGGGCACTGGGCTGGTTTTGTTTCCAAGGCTTTCAGGTGGCCCAATTGAACGGCTGGGTTCGGTTTCACTATTCGGACATACAGGACTGCGTCTTGGATGATGATCTTATAGTCGGCTACATGCCCGTCTACGTCAATGGCCATCAAGGAGACGGTAGGAGGCGCCCGTATCAGTCGGATTTTGATGGGGATCTTGTTCAAGAGGTACCGGTTTTGCATGAAAAGGTCTGCGTGCAGTCGACCCATGAGATCCACCGAGGCGCCGTTTGCGGTGAAATCCTTCCTTTTTTTATATCCCGCATTGTTCACTGTGCCCATGCGCTCGGCTGTGTCCTGGTAGAATAAAGCGGCTCTGAGCTGAGATTTTTTAGCCTCTCGTCCATACGACAACAGCGTCTCGATGTAGGCTCGATAGGGGTAGGTGTTGGTCGAGTCACTGGTGAGTTTGTCGCTGAGAAAAATATCCACCTGCTGAAACATAGAGTGCAGCCAGAGATTCGTCGGGCCCACCGTGGCATTGTGGACGATTCTGTAACCATCCCCATTGACGATCTTGGCTTTCACATACAAGTACGTATGGGCTAAATCCACACATGCCGTATCCGCATTACTGATGGTGAACTCGATGGGCCCTGTTTCGTTGATGTTGGAGAGCGGGAGATGCTCCACCCATAATCCTTGTTCGGCACTGGTCTGTGTGGGCGGGACGGTCCACAAATCAAATTCACTGTAGGTGGAGGGGCAGGACCCTGCGTGGATTAAGGACATGTTTCAAGAAAAGATATCCTGGGTCTTCGATGTGCGTCATTGCTGGGTCGGTCGTCGACTGGTGCGTGGTCTCGGTGGTGCAGGTCTTTTATTCCCTACGGTGCGCTGTACTTTGGCGACCAAGACGCCTCCTGCTTCTTTAGCTCGTCGTTTCAGTGCTTCGTTGGGTGCCGTGCCCCCCAAGACATCACCGGCCACTTACAGTCCACTGCGTACCGCTTGTTTGCCGATTGCTTTTGCCCCACGCGTCACCAAGGGTAAGAACGTTTTGACGATACTCCCGAATATGTTCCCCAGCCCGTGACCGCGTTGCATGCGTGCGCCGCTAAAGACCGGAAGGCCACCCCCGGCCTGTTGGGCATAATAGTCCATATAGCGGCGTGCATCGCACCCGTAAGGTACTTTTATTATACAAAGTGGGGAGAACGTGCTTGTCGGAAATGAAGTGTCAGCACCACTTTCCCTCGTTGGAATGCGACCGGTCGTCCCGTGTCATCTCTTATATCCACCGTGATAGTGTTGATGTCGGTTTGTCGTACGAGTAGGTAGAGCATGTGGGTGAAACTGTGGGTGACTTGATCTCCATACTTCGTTTTAATGGGGACCACCCGTAACAGAGGTGTGTTGATATCGCCCACGATGTGGTTGTCGACCACGTGCGAGTAGACGTAGAGTCCGTACATACCCGACTTCATATCCATCGGGATATGGCCATGGTCCTCGGATGGACCGGTGTAGGTCGGGTGAGCGTGACCAAGCATTTGCTGTAGGATAGGACTCAGTACGACACTCGCGTTGGCGGTGAGGAGGATCTGTGCCCTGTCGTTGTGTGCTTTGTAATCGAAGTCCACGTGATTCTTCAAGGGAAAGGTTTTTATGGGTTTTGAAGTATTTGTGAGCTCCCGTAGAGCCTTATAATGCAACAGTCTTGTCAGTCCCTGTATGAACTCCTTGGGGTATCGTATTGGCCTTCGGGGAGGGTGAGTCGGGTGGGTGTCTTTCCCTTCTCCCTTCTCCAACTCGTACCACACTTCATTATCTCGCACGTTGTACCACGAGTAAGGGTATTGGATATCCACATTCCCAGCGTCCAGGTAAATGCAACGGTTGCGGTAGCTGGCTCACGTACTTGGCCAAGGTGTTGTCAGGAAACACATCCAGCGAACTGTTACTTGGTAGGGTGAGGTAAAACATGGCGCTTGAGCTTTCCTGCTGCAGCTGTTGGTTTTAATAGTTGTCCCAGCCCTTGGGCACTTGTTCCTGGTGTCGTGATCGTCGCGGTGACTTGCTACGTGTCATCGATCTTGATGGACGTAGTTTCAGGGGGTGGCGTGGTGAAATGCGTGAAAAAGTAGATGCCCGCCGTTGTGGTGTTTTGAGGGGTGACTCCGGTTCTCAATTGGCTTCCCAAGTGTGTGAGGGTTGCGTCTATCGTTGTGCGTACACCGGCGATTGCAGGTCACGCTGCATCCAGGCTCAGCGCTGGGGGTTCCCCACCAATTCCTGTGGTACATGCCTTTCAAGCCTTGAGCAAAGACCTTCCATCCTCGATGATCCGTGTGCGACCTGCGTTGACGCATCATGTGGGTACCGTGGACCACCTGATTCTGTACCAGTAGTTCGCCTTTATCATTCCAAGTCATGTTAGGATTCTGTTTCATCTGTTCTAATACCAGGCCAGCTTGTTTCCTGAACGATGCAAGTACACTCTTCAGCACTTCGTCTTCGACCCGCTGTGGGGCTGTCGGTGGTACCCCTGGTAATGGCGGCTGTTGGAGCGGTGTGTCGCGTGGTGGTGGTGGTGATGATGGTGATGAGGTAGAGAGGGTTTTGTATTGGTTCATGAACGTCATGTACCGTTGAAGCGTCTCATTGTACCATTGTACTTTCTCACTGTCGCTTAACCCCGATCTTTGTAAGATCTGTTGCATCTCTTCATCGAGGATGTTTATCGACTTCATCGTAGGTGGGAAAGGGTAGGACGATTGGAGGTTTTGAAGGAGCTGTGGTTCGACGAGGACCATTTTTTTCGTGTGGTTTATTGTCGGCCGAACAGTCCACCCAATACTGGACCCAACAAGGAAGCGGCCAACGGTGCTAAGATGGCCCCAAGAAAGCCGCCTTTCTGTAACACCTTTTTCTTTTGTGTTTGAGAGACTCGTTTCTGAGCTAGGGTTCGGAGACCTGTCTTATGCTTGGCCAACTTGGTCTTCTGAGCCGGAGTCAATGGTACGTTGCCTTTTAACAGGTTGTACCCGATCTAGCACAGACAGCTTATAAGGTCAGGGTCCGCGCCGCGTACAATGGTTCGGACCAACTCGGGTGGGGCCGTCTTCAATACACGGAGCGTTGGGGCGTGCTTCCGTACTCGCGCAGACATCATGTACAACTAATGCTAGAACCCACAACTCTGCCCTTTTTATCCTTTTGCGGGTTACCTCCTGAATATTCTTTCACTTCAGAGACAAAGTCAACCATGATGCTGTATCAATTCTTTTATTATCCCTATCATCAAACACACACCCCAGCTGGGGGAGCCACTGTGGGTGTGTTTACATTATTTTTGCATGTACACGTGGTGGGTCTCTCCGGGAAAGATTCCTGTCCGTAGTCGAAGGTGACAGGTAGTGGCTTGCTTGAGGTCGAAGAGCATATACCCGTGCTGAGGGGCTGTCGCATCTTGAAAGGCTTCCAACGCAAACGGTGTGCGGCCGTGATACATCTGTCTCGCCAGGTGCAGTAGTTGAGTGGTATCTCTCGGGTTTTTGAAGACCACCAGGTAGTGGGCATTTAAGCTGATGTTCCGATGTTCTTTGTTTTTACTGAACAGATTCTGCACAATGTAGATGATGCTGAGCCGTCGATGATGGCTGCCTTTGGTAAATAGCTGGGTGACCCGCGCATCCGTCTCCGCCATGAGATCATCCAGAACCACCAAGGTGTCCGGTTCCAAATCGGCCAGGTTGGGTAGGCCTTCCACGAACGTGATGTGGGGCATCGCTGCACACGCTGCCTGCCATTCTCCGTAACACCGCACGACTCGGGCAATGGGTGGGGTGATCATGATGTCGGCGTGCTGAAGGAGCTTCCGAACGCAGTGCGTTTTGCCGGAGCCCGTCGGTCCTGCGATGACGCAAGTGAAGGGACGTTGACACCGAGGTTCCATGGTTGGAGGTGTATCCGCTGTCGTGGTAACCCGCTCTTGTAAATTTGGTACGAGTGAACTGGGGTGGTGGTGGGTACAACAACAACGTCGGTCGCCGCTGTCGATGGGCGTTCACTGTGAGTGATGAAATCCGGTGGGTTCTGAGACGTAGTGGGTGTACTTGGTGTAGAGCTCGATGTGGACTGTATACTTGGTGTGGAGCTCGATGTGGCTTGTACACGTGGTGTGGTGGTGATGACTGGGCTCGTTTCGATCACGGGGTTGACTGGTGTAGAGAAGGTCTGTAGACTGGTTTGACTACCACTCACAGCTGGAGTTCAAGGTTGGTTAAGTAGAGTGCTGAGATAGGCTACGTCGTAAAGCACACCTCCATACAACACACTCAGCAGGGTTAGCAATATCACCACAAAGCCCACTTGCGCTATGCGCGTTTTGGGAGACGCTGTGTTCAGAGGCAGCTGCTGTTTGTCCATAGCACCGTGCTCATGGTCGAACGTGGAATTAAGGATGATGGCGGTGGTGCCTGGCTTTATAGTCGGTTCACCTGGTTGGCCGCGACCCAGGAATTGAAGGAACTAGGCCAGCCTTGCCATTTGACGAAATGAAGCATTTTGCCACGTCGACGTTCCGTTTTCAAATTCTGCTCCACCGTGTAGTAGTCTTGCTTTGTTTTTACGACAGCTGTAATTCCGTCTCGTAAAACATCCCTAGCAACGGTTCCCCTTGAAGATCTTCCAGTTCATAGACTCGCTGCTGTCGGGGTAGGCGCCGTTTAATCAGGAAGTGCTCATCGCTCCAGTTGGGCAAGTAACTTTTCTCAAATTGACCTTTGACTTTTCTGATCCGTACAGGGTCCCCGACCTTGAACACTTCCTTCGGCGTTCGCTGCGATTGCCTGGGGTACAAGACACGCCAGACTTGGGCTTCATTGCGTTTGGTCAAGGTAATGGGGGCTCTCTCTATACTCCGGTGATAGGCTCGATTGTAACCACTCACAAGTTTCGGGAGAACATCGATGTACCGCCTTGTATTCTTATAGGTGAAATATTTATACATGCGGCCTTTGAATGTCCTGTTGAACCTTTCCAAAACGGAAGCCTTGTTCTCGTTGTACGTATGGAAGAAAAACACGTTCTGGGCTTTCAGAAACTGTTGGAACGGTCTGCTGAGGAATTACGTGCCTTCGTCGGTTTGCAAATACAAGGGTTTGCGCCCGGTCTTAAAGATGTCCTCGAACGCCGCTATGAGATCCGCCCCCGTTTTGGTCCGGATGGGTACCACCCACGTATACTTCCACAGGATATCGATGCACGTCAAGATATACCGATTCCCATCGTTGCGTTTGGCAAAGGCGCTCATATCGACCAAATCCGCTTGCCACTGGGCATCTATACCACCCACGATGACTCGGTTCCGTAGAAAATGGCGACGGACAGATCGATGTAATGTATAGGTGTCTTGTTTTTTTAACCAATCTCGGACTTGGGCACGTTGTATACCCTGGGGTTTGGCCGCTCGATAGAGAGCCGGCAATGCTCTATAGGCCGCCGGACAATAGTAATTTGGTAATTTGTTCATTGGGTTCTGCCGCCGCTTCACTCAGGGCACGAGCCCAGCCCAACTGAACAGCTGACCGCTCGTCCGGTGTAAACAGCTGGTCCACAAATGGCACCACTTTCTCGAAGGCTGTCCACAGATCGAGGTCTAGGGTGAAGCCTCGCGTAGGGTCTTGGTTACGGAACAGGCGTGGGAAGAAGGGTCCATGGTGTACGTAGATGGCACTGTCTATGTGGATGAGGTATCCGTCGTGCTCAACCCTCAACACCCGTTTAAATCTGGTCCAGCCATCACGGTGTAGCTTAACCGTATTCGATACGGTCTCAGCGCGCGACCAGCAAACATCCCCACGGTCTTCAACGATGGTGACTTTATCTTCATAGACGTGTAACCCCACCTGGGGTGTAAGGGGAAGGATGGCTCGTAGGACTGGTGACATGGTTGACCCAATGACGAAAGGTGAATGACACACACTCTGACTGTCTCTCGTATTTATGGTCAGGTCCCTCGGTGACATGGTTGATCCAATGACGAACGGTGAATGACGCACACTGTGAATGACCCTCGTATATGTCGGTTGCACAAAAGCGCATCTGTGGAGGCTCTGAAGAGTCGTTCTTTTTCGGTCGCTGTTGTTGTCATTGCCACAGCGTCAGGGTCAATAGGGCAAAGACCATTGTGAGGCCAACGAGCCGTCGCTGGTTCCGGCGTGATCGCTCGTTGTCCATAGCCCGGGCATCAAGTATGGCTGTCATAGTCCAGTAGTGTTGAGTGATAGCACACCTCTCCATCGAGTCCGAGGACCGCTTCTGTGAACTCTTTCAGGATCTGGCGTCGCCATCTCCAAACATGGACCGAACCACTGCTCTGTAACCTGTGAGTGAATTAACCACGGTCGCATGATGTAAAATGCGAGTCGCATAGGGCTGGATGTCCGTCATGGCTCTGCAACCGTAGAAATGAAAGTGTGGGATCCAGAGGGACGTGTTTTATAGACCATGTCACACATGCGCGCCTAGACGTAGCTCTACGGGTGTAGTCCGTGATACGTGCTATTCTGATTGGTTATGTGGCTCCTATAGAGATAGTACCTTATCGACAATGGGGACTACTTGTTCCAAAGCCGTCCATAGATCGGGGTCCAGGGTACAACCACCGTCGTTCAGACAGAGGAGTCGAGCGAAAAAGGAACCGCAGAAAATGTAGACGTCGTCACACAGGTGAATGCTATCACCGTGCAGGTCACCCAACAACACCCGTTTCAATGTAGTCCATCCTTCCGGTGACAAAGAGACGTGCGCTTTGGGTTCAGGCGTACACCAACACCGAAGTCCGCTATCGATGAGGTCCACTCGTTTGGGGTACAACAATAGGGTGCAGCCAGGTGTAAGCCTCCGGGTAGCCACAGTCCCTTCTTTCACCTCGGGGTGTAGTAAGTCATTCACCTCGGGGATTATATCTTTCAGTGCCATCCATAAGGGTGGACAGAGTGTGATATAGGTACCTCCACTCTGTTCCAACCGGGGAAAAAGGGAATCCTCTCCAGCAGTGCGTATGTGCACACCGACTTCCACGTGCATGAAATCCCTTTCGGGTTCTTTTCCCTGTAACAATCGTGTCAATAGAGTCCAGCCTGATAGCGATAACACAATCTTCACCTTCTGCGGTGCGGCTTGGACCAGCTCCAGGTGATCGTCATTGACGATGAGGTAGACGTCGGACGTCAGTTGGAATAACGCAAGCTCTGTTCCGCTCGCTGCCATGGTCGGGAATGAAAAGCGAACGGTTAGAGAGGTGGCTTTATAGTGTACCTGTTGGGTAGGGTTTTATACACCGTGTGAGTCATGGGCACTTGTTATACTCGCTTGCGCCATAAGGTCAATAAGCTTAGAAATGCGTTTTTTTCTACTACGCCCTGTGACGGCCCTTCGTGAAAGTCCGTGATTGTTCGGTAGTGTAATGTTATTTTGTATAGGATTTCACTTAACATGAGGTTTCACTATAGGCGAAAGCATTCTAGTACCCGGATGTAGGCGCAGACGTGAGCGAAATTCTAGTACCCGTCGATTGGTTCTTTTATCGATCGCTCATTGACTCTTTTTTCTCGACCGCTGATTGGTCCAAATGGAACTGCCCATCCTTCCCAGGTTAATTTACAATCCCCTTTTTTGGGTTCAAGCTCTGTATATCGATGCCGCAACATTGTTGCCGAACATTGCCGAAAGGGAGACCTTTTGACTTGGATGTGACCTTTGACCTTTTGACCCGACATTCTTCCGCGCACTTCCGGTGATGCCACGCACTTCCGGTGATGCTGCGCACTTCCGGATAATCGCGCGCGCGCGCGCTGCGGCCGGGGCGGGGCGGGGCGGGGCGGGGCGGGGCTGGGCCGGGCCGGGCCGAGAGAAAACCCGGAGGTTGAACATCCGGACCTTACGTCTAAGGGGAACATTGGAACTCTTCTGTGTTCGAAGGTAGTTTTAGTGAAACCCGGAAGTGACGTCTGTGCACAGAACCCACACCACCACCCAACCCCAAACCCAGGGACCCCTAGTGGTGGGTCAAACACACCCCCACGCATCCCCCAACATGCCTGCTTTCTATACTACGACCGGACTGCGCATGCGCAGACCCTTGAACACGGACGAACCCTGAGTCCAATCGGATGCTGCTTCACAAGAGCTTCAACATAAGACCTCACTCGATCCCATCGGACCATTAGGGGCCCACCTAAACCCCAACACGTCTATTTCTATACTACGGCCAGACTGCGCATGCGCAGACTAATGACAACGAACGACACACTAGCCCAGGCGGATGCTCCCTCGCGACAGCTTCAAAATAAGACCTCATACGACACCATAGGATCATTAGGGGCTCACCTAAACCCTAAAACGTCTATTTCCACACCCTTTTCCCAGAATTCCTGTCTGCGCATGCGCAGAATGTGGACAACGGCCGAGACCCTAGTCCAATCGGATGCCCCCTCACATAGGCTTCACATTGATACCTCACTCGATCCAATCGGCCCACTCGTGGCTCACCTAGATCCCAAAACGTCTATTTCCATACCCTTTTCCCACAATTCCCTGTCTGCGCATGCGCAGAATGTGGACAACGACCGAGACACTAGTCCAGGTGGATGCCCCCTCACATAGGCTTCACATTGATACCTCATACAACTCCATAGGCCCATTAGGGACCCCCCTCGATCCCAAAACGTCTATTTTCATACCCTTTGTCTAATGCGCATGCGCAGAATGACGATATTCCAACCCCACACGCACCGCATCGGATACTCCTTCACGAATGCTTCAAATTGATACCTCATACGACTCCATCGGACCATTAGGGGCTCCCCTAGATCCCAAAACGTCTATTCCATAACCTTGGTCTACCGCGCATGCGCAGAATGACCATATTCCAACCCCACACCCAGCCCATCGGATGCCCCCTCACATAGGCTTCACATTGATACCTCACTCGACTCCATCGGGCCACTAGTGACCCACCTAGACCCCAAAACGTCTATTTCCATACCCTTGGTCTACCGCGCATGCGCAGAATGACGATATTCCAACCCGCACCCCATCAGATGCCCCTTCACGAATGCTTCACATTGATACCTCATACGATCCAATCGGTACAATAGGGACCCCTCTCGCCCCTGAAGATTGCCGGAGAATTTGGGACTACTTTATGTCCGCGGAGGCAGACCGCATCAACACCAGACCGCATCACCGCGGAGGAATACACACGCCCGATTCACGCAGACCGGAAGTGACGTCATACATGACGTCACACTTCAGTACATGTCCCATCATGTTCAGTCATACGGGACTGGTGGCGCCCCCTGGCGGAAAAAGGGGACCAAGAGTTACCTCCCTGGAAAACGTGAGCCGTCCTGTCTTCTATATACTACTTGTCGGGTTAAATTGAACCAGTCGCCTGTGCTCGCATCCTCTTTTCATCAGGATCCGCAGTGTTGATAAGCTGTCCGGGAGACATTTTGGGGGGAAATCCAAGTTTGGGGTCTGATGTCATTCTCATAAATGTCCTGATTCAAACACCAAAGAACACATATCTTATCAGCTTGACCGTATATTTATGTCAAACGGTGCTCACACTATTCTCTTAAAGTAATTTGTAGCTGCCTTTGTGGCACAATGAGACAAGTTCTTAGTTTATGGGCTATAAAACCTCGCGACAAACATACCGTAGGGTTTTGCGCCAACAAATGACACCCAATGCAGAAAGCCAGCATAGCAAGGACCATTAAATGTCGACGATGTGGTTATAAACACTTTCGAATTGCAAATGGGTGCCAGTGTAACTTTCTCAGCGCAAACAAATTGGTTTTCATTCGCATTGCCGTTCACAGGAATTTGGATAGATTAGCGATAGTTCACCTGAAATGGTACATTCGAATTGTAACACAGGTAGTTCGTCGAACAAAGCTCAAGGAAACAGGTAATCATTCGAAGATTATCGAACCGTCGAAAGAAATACACACGAATCAATAGCATTCGCCAGAACTACACTGTTCAATGAAAGTTTCGATCTTTTTACCAATGCACCAACCATTGTGACCGAGACTGTACTAGTACAAAATTTCATACTGGCATAGAATTCATATCAACACAAGCTAGGTTTTGTAAGACAAAACGTTCAACATTTTTCGATAGTGTCAGCAAAATATCATTGATTCGGTCATCAATCCATATCTTTTATTCAAATAGTTTTCCTAATCATTTTCTGACGTATAGTATATGTGAGTTACACTTTGTGGTGTTCATTTGAATGCCATGAAAATTGAAACACACTTTATTCACTACTCTCGAGTTAATTAGAATTAAACACCAGTTACGAGAACCGAGCAAGAGATTTTGCACGATTTGGTGATTTTTAGCCATAAGTGTGTAGTATTTGTCTCCAAGCTTGAAGAATTTTACTGGAAGACGATTGGTTGTTGCCTTGCCGAGCCAGGTTGTGCAATACCGTTCTGTGACTTCAAATGCGTCACAGGATCTAAAATTTGCCTATGTCTACGCGACATGCTGAACCTTCAGAAACATCACTATTAACAATGTCGAAATTTTGATCGTCTCTCTTGTGGTAAATTTAACGAGAGTGTAAGCCTATTTCACTGTCATAAATATTCAATCTTTGTCAAATCGTCCATTTGGAATATCGGTGGCTTCTTCAAATTCAGTGTAGAGGCATATATATCCTATACTAAGGCGTTACCCATGTAGGGAGTATCCATAACATGTGTTGAATAAGTACGAATATACTTGAAATGATCATCTTTTTTTTAATTGTTGCATGGATGTATTCAACCAGCAACGCGGACCAATGAGTATACCCATTAGAATACACAACGCCGATCAATGAGTATACCCATTAGAATACACAAAGACGAGCAATGCGTATACCCATTAGAATACACAAAGACGAGCAATGAGTATACCCACTAGAATACACAACGCCGATCAATGAGTATACCCATTAGAATACACATATGCTCTTAATATGTGGTGTTATCTAATTTTACAAAGATTCTAAAAATGAGAAATCAACTCCCGGCGTGATATCACTGAACAAGTGTTGAAAGCAACGTTAAAGTCCACTCGCCCCAAACAACTGTATAAACAAAGGAACATAGTTTTTTCATCGAAGCCCGAGATGAATGCAGTGTAAGTTGCATGAAATTGAAATAATCTAGCTTCCTACATGAAGTATCTACTGGGATACATTATTCGACAACGTTGACAAAGACTTCCTTCTGGCTGAGGGATATAAAAATTTCCATCTAAACGTGATCTTTTTCTAAAATCAAAACGCCAATATGTGTAGAATCAAAGATGGTTAGAGAGGTGGCTTTATAGCGTACCTGTTGGGTAGGGTTTTATACACCGTGTGAGTCATGGGCACTTGTTATACTCGCTTGCGCCATAAGGTCAATAAGGTTAGAAATGTGCTTTTTTCTACTACGCCCTGTGACGGCCCTTCGTGAAAGTCCGTGATTGTTCGGTAGTGTAATGTTATTTTGTATAGGATTTCACTTAACATGAGGTTTCACTATAGGCGAAAGCATTCTAGTACCCGGATGTAGGCGCAGACGTGAGCGAAATTCTAGTACACGTCCATTGGTTCTTTTACCGATCGCTCAGTGGCTCTTTTTTCTCGACCGCTGATTGGTCCAAATGGAACTGCCCATCCTTCCCAGGTTAATTTACAATCCCCTTTTTGGGGTTCAAGCTCTGTATATCGATGCCGCAACATTGTTGCCGAACATTGCCAAAAGGGAGACCGTTTGACTTGGGTGTGACCTTTGACCTTTTGACCCGACATTCTTCCGCGCACTTCCGGTGATGCCGCGCACTTCCGGATAACCGCGCGCGAGCGCGCGCTGCGGCCGGGGCGGGGCGGGGCCGGGCCGGGCCGGGCCGGGCCGGGCCGGGCCGGGAGAAAACCCGGAGGTTGAACATCCGGACCTGACGTCTAAGGGGAACATTGGAACTCTTCTGTGTTCGAAGGTAGTTTTAGTGAAACCCGGAAGTGACGTCTGTGCGCAGAACCCACACCACCACCCAACCCCAAACTAGGGACCCCTAGTGGTGGGTCAAACACACACCCACGCATCCCCCAACATGCCTGCTTTCTATACTACGACCGGACTGCGCATGCGCAGACCCTTGAACACGGACGAACCCTGAGTCCAATCGGATGCTGCTTCACAAGAGCTTCAACATAAGACCTCAGACGACTCCATCGGACCCATAGTGACCTATGTCGGCGCCAAAATGTCTATTTCCATACACATTCCCTACTGCGCATGCGCGGAATGACGTCAGTTCCACGTCACACCCAGCCCGTCGGATACTTCCTCACGACTGCTTCACATGGATACCTCACTCGATCCCATCGGACCATTAGGGGCCCACCTAAACCCCAACACGTCTATTTCTATACTACGGCCAGACTGCGCATGCGCAGACTATTGACAACGAACGGCACACTAGCTCCCTCACGACAGCTTCAAAATAAGACCTCATACGACACCATAGGATCATTAGGGGCTCACCTAAACCCTAAAACGTCTATTTCCACACCGTTTTCCCAGAATTCCCTGTCTGCGCATGCGCAGAATGTGGACAACGGCCGAGACCCTAGTCCAATCGGATGCTCCCTCACATAGGCTTCACATTGATACCTCACTCGATCCAATCGGCCCACTCGTGGCTCACCTAGATCCCAAAACGTCTATTTCCATACCCTTTTCCCACAATTCCCTGTCTGCGCATGCGCAGAATGTGGACAACGACCGAGACACTAGTCCAGTCGGATGCCCCCTCACATAGGCTTCACATTGATACCTCATACAACTCCATAGGCCCATTAGGGACCCCCCTCGATCCCAAAACGTCTATTTTCATACCCTTTGTCTACTGCGCATGCGCAGAATGACGATATTCCAACCCCACACGCACCCCATCGGATGCTCCTTCACGAATGCTTCAAATTGATACCTCATACGACTCCATCGGACCATTAGGGGCTCCCCTAGATCCCAAAACGTCTATTCCATAACCTTGGTCTACCGCGCATGCGCAGAATGACCATATTCCAACCCCACACCCAGCCCATCGGATGCCCCCTCACATAGGCTTCACATTGATACCTCACTCGACTCCATCGGGCCACTAGTGACCCACCTAGACCCCTAAACGTCTATTTCCATACCCTTGGTCTACCGCGCATGCGCAGAATGACGATATTTCAACCCCACACGCACTCCATCAGATGTCCCTTCACGAATGCTTCACATTGATACCTCATACGATCCAATCGGTACAATAGGGACCCCTCTCGCCCCTGAAGATTGCCGGAGAATTTGGGACTACTTTATGTCCGCGGAGGCAGACCGCATCAACATAAGACCGCATCACCGCGGAGGAATACACACGCCCCATTCACGCAGACCGGAAGTGACGTCATACATGACGTCACACTTCAGTACATGTCCCATCATGTTCAGTCATACGGGACTGGTGGCGCCCCCTGGCGGAAAAAGGGGACCAAGAGTTACCTCCCTGGAAACGTGAGCCGTCCTGTCTTCTATATACTACTTGTGGGGTTAAATTGAACCAGTCGCCTGTGCTCGCATCCTCTTTTCATCAGGATCCGCAGCGTTGATAAGCTGTCCGGGAGACATTTTGGGGGAAAATCCAAGTTTGGGGTCTGATGTCATTCTCATAAATTCATTCTCCTGATTCAAACACCAAAGAACACATATCTTATCAGCTTGACGGTATATTTATGTCAAACGGTGTTCAAACTATTCTCTTAAAGTAATTTGTAGCTGCCTTTGTGGCACAATGAGACAAGTTCTTAGTTTATGGGTAATAAAACCTCGCGACAAGCATACCGTAGGGTTTTGCGCCAACAAATGACACCCAATGCAGAAAGCCAGCATAGCAAGGACCATTAAATGTCGACGATGTGGTTATAAACACTTTCGAATTGCAAATGGGTGCCAGTGTAACTTTCTCAGCGCAAACAAATTGGTTTTCATTCGCATTGCCGTTCATAGGAATTTGGATAGATTAGCGATAGTTCACCTGAAATGGTACATTCGAATTGTAACACAGGTAGTTCGTCGAACAAAGCTCAAGAAAACAGGTAATCATTCGGAGATTATCGAACCGTCGAAAGAAATACACACGAATCAATAGCATTCGCCAGAACTACACTGTTCAATGAAAGTTTCGATCTTTTTACCAATGCACCAACCATTGTGACCGAGACTGTACTAGTACAAAATTTCATACTGGCATAGAATTCATATCAACACAAGCTAGGTTTTGTAAGACAAAACGTTCAACATTTTTCGATAGTGTCAGCAAAATATCATTGATTCGGTCATCAATCCATATCTTTTATTCAAATAGTTTTCCTAATCATTTTCTGACGTATAATATATGTGAGTTACACTTTGTGGTGTTCATTTGAATGCCATGAAAATTGAAGCACACTTTATTCACTACTCTCGAGTTAATTAGAATTAAACACCAGTTACGAGAACAGAGCAAGAGATTTTGCACGATTTGATGATTTTTAGCCATAAGTGTGTGGTATTTGTCTCCAAGCTTGAAGAATTTTACTGGAAGACGATTGGTTGTTGCCTTGCCGAACCAGGTTGTGCAATACCGTTCTGTGACTTCAAATGCGTCACAGGATCTAAACTTTGCCTATGTCTACGCGACATGCTGAACCTTCAGAAACATCACTATTAACAATGTCCAAATTTTGATCGTCTCTCTTGTGGTAAATTTAACGAGAGTGTAAGCCTATTTCACTGTCATAAATATTCAATCTTTGTCAAATCGTCCATTTGGAATATCGGTGGCTTCTTCAAATTCAGTGTAGAGGCATATATATCCTATACTGAGGCGTTATCCATGTAGGGAGTATCCATAACATGTGTTGAATAAGTACGAAAATACTTGAAATGATCATCTTTTTTTTAATTGTTGCATGGATGTATTCAACCAGCAACGCGGACCAATGAGTATACCCATTAGAATACACAACGCCGATCAATGAGTATACCCATTAGAATACACAAAGACGAGCAATGAGTATACCCATTAGAATACACAAAGACGAGCAATGAGTATACCCACTAGAATACACAACGCCGATCAATGAGTATACCCATTAGAATACACATATGCTCTTAATATGTGGTGTTATCTAATTTTACAAAGATTCTAAAAATGAGAAATCAACTCCCGGCATATCACTGAACAAGTGTTGAAAGCAACGTTAAAGTCCACTCACCCCAAACAACTGTATAAACAAAGGAACATAGTTTTTTCATAGAAGCCCGAGATGAATGCAGTGTAAGTTGCATGAAATTGAAAGAATCTAGCTTCCTACATGAAGTATCTACTGGGATACATTATTCGACAACGTTGACAAAGACTTCCTTCTGCCTGAGGGATATAAAAATTTCCATCTAAATGTGATCTTTTTCTAAAATCAAAACGCCAATATGTGTAGAATCAAAGATGCTGGTACACAAAAATCATTTGCTCAAAATTCATTGACCCGCAGTTTTCCGTTGATGTTAGAAATACCTTAAGCGCTCATTCCCTTTCAACGATATTGAAATGATAGTAGTAAAGTTTTATCGCATTCAACACAAAATCAAATTATTTGAATTTCTATGAGGTAGGTATTCATTAAAAGGTACTGCCAGCATATCAAGCCGCTAAAATATTTTACATGATTTACCCCAAAGTTTGAAAGTAATTTATCTCTTTTCTTGTCTCATGAAATAGGTTCTATTCAGTATTTTTTTAGGATATGACAGAGGATGGGGCACATAATCCTGGGGGACGAGCAATCGGGAATCATCCCTGGTAATAGTGCCTCTGGAAAGGGATTTCTTTACCAATGGGTGAAACCCAGTGTGACTCGCAGGAGAGACTGGGAGCGAGAGTGAGGCAGAAAACATCGGACCCAATACAATAGGGGGAGTAAATTAGTTCGGTTTGATGTTTACATTTTATCTTCGAAGTCATAATATCGCATCAAAATTCACCAACACCAGTTTACGATAGCACAACAGTTCCACTTCAAAAGCCTAGCTTTTTACCTCAGAATGTGTTGCACACGCTCAGTTATGGACAGACAGCAATGCTATATTCACCAACCCAGGTTTGGCTGGGAATAAAAATACAGTTCTCAAACTGAAAAATATGTGTGAGTGAGTGAATAACGCTTAACATCGCTTTCATCATTATTTCAGTCATATCGCGACGAACCAAACAAGCACAAGTTGCGTTCCTGCTGCTTCAAACAAGAAATCTTTGGAGCAACATGGAACCGGACACCCTCCATCCACCCTATAAAACACTGACGACAGCGCACAAGACAAGGACAAGACCCTTACATGGCGCAATAAAGGCAAGTGATATTACAGTGCTAGACATCACATTATCAAGTTCTCAGCAAAATGCAGTCAATATGTGCCAGAACATGCCAGTTCAGTTTCAGATTTTTAATAAAGTCATGGAGACATCCACATAAAACAACTAAAAATATGAGCGTTAACTGGGTGATGATTTGTGATTTGATTCATCAAAAAGTGGCCAGAAAGCATCTCCAAATGGTCTAGAAACCCAGCGGCCCCTGGACCCACTCCTGAAGTGCTGGGATAGTCGGCCCCACAATTCTTTTATAGGCAAAGATTTATAGATATATTCAATTGCCAATACAACACGTTGCCACATTTATATGTATATGCCAGCAGTACCAATATCCTTTCAACCTTTGTCCGTCTTACAATTTTTCTACAAGAATCACTATATTAAAATTCAAGAAAAGCCAACGAAGTTTATAAGTTTATAGATCTACGTTCATGTCCACAGTGCCACCCAATGATGAATAAAGCCAGGAAAGTACACAATGAGGCAGAATCCTTAAATCTGGCGAATGTAGAAGACATAGCGCTTAACCCATAACACTTCAATGGTTATAGAGATATTGGAATTAAGTCGAGAATTCCAATTGTTGATATCACTGGCCATTTGGATTGCAAGAGATGTGAATTATAACACTGGGAATGCTATATCCAAGCTCAGCAACCTACAATACATCATCAATTACTTCTCCCTAATTAAGAAGTTCATTTCCATTTGTGTAAGAGAAATCTTGTTTTGAGACGCAAAAATGTACCTCCATGTTTAAGCTAACACCACCAAAAGCCTTTCAGTCCTTCCTTTAGAAGTCATTTAGAAGACATGCATGTTACACAAGTTTACATATGTTGATGTCTATTGCGCCACCCGAGGATGAACAAAGGCCAGTAAAAACCTTCAGGCAAAAACCAAAGCCCAGAGGAGATCAAAATATTATATGGAGGTTTTGATGTTAAGTCAGATAATTCTGTTTTTTCATTTAAATGGTCATTTGCTTTGCACTGAAAGTGAATTATCATGTCAGCAATGCTATATATTTATGCTTGGCCAATAATTTTGAAAAATTACACCAATCAAATTTGTCAATTTCTATTTCACGAAGAACATCTTTTTAATTTTTATGCAAATTTGACTGTCCTTCAAAACCATTTTATAATCAAATTTTATAGAAATCAAACACGCCGTTCAGCCTAAATCGTGTTACAATGCTACCTTTGCTCTGATTACAGTGCTACCCTGTGGTGAACAGTAGCTACCAAATCACAACCAGACAGATTTCCCAGATAGCACACAAAGTTTGATCAAAAACTCTTTAGCGGCTTCAGAGATGTTCATGTTTAAAGTCGCGGTGGTCAGAGAATTGTATTTTTTTTTATGAAAAAGGTCATTAGGTTTTCAACGGAGGTGATTTATCGTGTCAGCCATGCTATATTTATGCTCGGCAACCTAAAAAAGAACAATCTGCAAATTTTCTCGGATTAAATTGGGAATTTGCATTTCACGAATAACGTATTTTTGGGGGACATAAGAAAACGTGCCTTTATAGTTAAGCCAGCAATACCTATACCTTTTCAGCACATTGTCTATCTTTCAAGATCATTCTAATCAAATTTCATAGAAATAAAACAAGCCGTTCAGACGAAATCGTCAGAGAAAGGTTTCCGTATGCTCGAACTACAGAACCACCTAGTGGTAAACAGCGCCAATAAAAACACAACCAGAAAAAATTCCCAGTCCTAAGGAGAAAGCACACAAATTTCTGACCCGAAAATATTAACGGTTTTAGAGATATTAACGTTTAAAGTCGCTGATCCGGCGGATGCGGCGAAGCCGTTTCTCATGAAAACATAAGCGCATCCACTTTGTGGAAATGCTCTAAATATCAGACAGGGACACGTATGTTCATAGTCTACAAATCAACTTCATTCATATACATTATTAGAATCGACACTAGACTTCATTCGTTACAAAATATAGTCGTCCAGGACTGTAAAATATTTGTGCTTGTTGTAAGCGACATAATCAGAGACATGTTTCCTGTGTCTTGGTAGTCTGGTGATGGAGAATGAACATGGATTCCATCTTTCGCAAAACGATTTTGAACAATTTACTACTTGCTTCTTTAGAAGTTTGCTTAATCGAATCTAAAATATCGTATTTTCTCTCAAGCAAATTTCCTTTTTGATACATAATTTTCCCTTTTTCACCGAAAAGATAAGTAATTCTGATATTACTTCAGGCTTATGTCTAGTCAGTCTACCATAATGGTATATTTTGAATGGGGAAATAATATAAATTGCCGTTTTCGTGCATTTTTAGCGTTGTTATACCAGAGGAATATCGCAAAACAATTACCGTTTAGGAATTATATTTTGTAAAGCAACATTGTTGTGCAGTTGACAGCGGTGTTCGCTTTGTGATCTGTTGTCTGTGACGGTACTCACGAGTGCGCTGGTTTGAGTCCCAAGTGTGGCATTTTTTCCGATATAATATGATTTATGTCAAATTTTGCCCTAACAGATGCCAAAACGGCTTGCAATATGACCCACAGTACTTTCGAAAATATGACCTCTATCCGTCTACTAATATACTCCCATCATTTTGCTCTTATTACTTATTACCACACTTTTGTTAGAAACAATTGAGCATGTATATGCTGTAGACCGATACAATAAGATAAAAGAGCCTTATTTGGGTCATATTTACCGACTTGTAAGCGTTGTATATATGAAAAGCTATTGACCGCGTTAAAGCCATACATGTTCAGGTCATCTACGGATTATATCTCAAGATTGGCCTAGAATATCACAAATTTGTTTCGCCTTATCACAATGATCGTCATATTTTAATTTGCTAAAGAAAAGACGTGCCGTACCGACGATTTCTCTCCCATCCAACCTTACGTGTTGTTGGTCTTATACCGTCATGATATATACTTGACCAATGTTTGTCTGACCCACTCGCGTTATAACGAAGAAACCTGAACAGTCTTATCTTAACATTCCTCCGACACACTGATACTACTAATCTTTCTGGTGCATTTTGAAGGTATATTTTCGACTTGTTTTGATCGAACGTAAAAGTTTTTCGATCCGGAACTCAGTCCCGAATTTCATGGTTTGGATTGCATTTGGTTGTGAAACCTAGCTGTAAAACGCCAAAGGTTTAGCCTTCACTTCCTTTTTATAAGAACTTCAGACTTATGCAGATCTAAAACACAATTTACAGATGCTAAACGCTGCGTTCTGGTGCATTCCGACAGAAGGATTATCGTATCACATTTGTCACTTTGTCCGGAAAACCATCAAAACTATAGTCCAGTGATAATTATTGTTTGGTAGGACTGGTTGGACTGGTTGACCTATATCTGTATTCTTCCGCGGTGATGCAGTCTGGCGGTGATGCGGTCTGCCTCCGGGTACAGAAAGTAATCCCAAATACGTGGATTTTCCTGAGAATGTTCGGCAATCTTCAGGGGCGAGAGGGGCCCCTAGAGGACTGATTGGGTCGAGTGAGGTGTCAAAGTGAAGCGCTTCTCCAGGGCCATCCAGCTATGGGTGGGTGCATGTAAGATTAGAATTTGTCCCGAAAATATAAAAAGCGGAACACGGACTTTACCCCTACAATAGGGGAAAACTCCTATCAACCCTATCCCAAAGGGCTAATATCGGTCCCTGGCTTATCGGAGCCTGCTGAGAGTGGTAGGGTGGGGAGTGGGTGTATGTAAATTCAGTATTTGTCCCGAAAATATAAAAGGCGGAACACGGACTTTTAACCCTACAATAGAGGAAAACACCTATCAACCCTATCCCAAAGGGCTAATATCGGTTCCCGGGCTTATCAGGGTCTGCCTATCAAGTCATGGGTGGGTGCATGTAAACTGAGGATTTGTCCCCGAAAATATATAACGCGGAACACGGACTTTACCCCTACAATAGGGGAAAACTCCTATCAATCCTATCCAAAAGGGCTAATATCGGTCCCCCGGGGTTATCGGGGCCTGCTGAGAGAAGCAGGGTGGGTGTATGTAAAATGAGGATTTGTCCCCCGAAATATAAAAAGCGAAACACGGACTTTACCCCTACAACAGGGGAAAACTCCTATCAACCCTGTCTAATGGGGGGCTAATATCGGTCTCCGGGCTTATCGGGGCCTGCCTATCAAGTCATGGGTGGGTGCATGTAAATTAGGGTACTCATCTTACATCCGGGTTTTTTCCATGTAGGCTACTGCGCAGGTCACGTGGTTTGGTGGGTCTGCGCAAGTGTTTGACGTCACTTCCGGTTTTCAGAATGACCGAAAAACTAACTCCGAACACAGAAGAGTTCCAATTTTTCCTTAGACCTTAGACGTATGGTCCGGATCTTCCATCCGGGTTTTCCTCGGCGCGGCCCGGTCGCACGCAGAGCGCGCGTTCACCGGCCGCACGCCTGCGCGGTTTATCCGGCCGCGCGCGCGCGGATTATCCGGCCGCACGCATGCGCGGGTGAATTTCGGGTCAAAAGGTCAAAGGTCACATCCAGGTCAAAAGATCAAAGGTCCCCCTTCCGGCAATATCCGGCCCTCTCCGGGCCAATATGCGCATAGGGATGGGTGTCCGTCATGGCTCTGCAACCGTAGGAATGGGGTGTGGGATCCAGACGGACGTGTTTTATAGACCATGTCACACATGCGCGCCTATACGTAGCTCTACGGGTGTAGTCCGTGATACGTACTATTCTGATTGGTTAGTCCAAAAAGAGAGCAACAACAACAACAACAAAGATTACAAGTCAATCCTTTTATTATCCCCTCCATCACAGCACAGCCACGCTGGAGGAACCGCTATGGGTGTGTTTACATGCGGATGTAACGTCATAGTGACGTCATTCGCGCGCACACTAAGGACCCGAATGTACACACACTCGGCCCCATACTATAATGCTATGGCGTGAAGTTTACATGCGGATGTGACGTCATCTCCGATTGGAGCATTGCCGGAAGGGGACCTTTGACCTCTTGACCTCGATGTGACCTTTGACCTTTTAACCCGAAATTCACCCGCGCATGCGTGCGGCCGGATAACCAGCTCGCGCGCAGCCGGATAACCTGCGCAGGCGTGCGGCCGTTAAACGCGCGCGCTTTGTGCGGCCAGGCCGGGTCGGGCCGCGGCTGGGAAAACACGGATGGAAAATCCGGACCATACGTCTAAAGTCTAAGGAAAAATTGGAACTCTTCTGTGTTCGAAGGTAGTTTTTTGGTCATTCTGAAAACCGGAAATGACGTCACACACTTGCGCAGACCCACCAAACCACGTGACCTGCGCAGTAACCCCATGGAAAAAAAGCGTATGCAAGATGAGTACCCTAATTTTACATGCACCCACCCATGACTTGATAGGCAGGCCCGATACACCCGGAGACCGATATTAGCCCCCCACTAGACATGGTTGATAGGAGTTTTCCCCTATTGTAGAGGTAAAGTCCGTGTTCCGCTTTTTATATTTTCGGGGGACAAATCCTCATTTTACATCCACCCACCTTGCTTCTCTCAGCAGGCCTCGATAAGCCCAGGGGACCGATATTAGCCCTTTTGGATAGGGTTGATAGGAGTTTTCCCCTACTGTAGAGGTAAAGTCCGTGTTCCGCTTTTTATATTTTCGGGGGCAAATCCTCATTTTATATGCACCCACCCATGACTTGATAGGCAGACCTCAATAAGCCCGGGAACCGATATTAGCCCTTTGGGATAGGGCTGATAGGGGTTTTCCTCTATTGTAGGGGTAAAGTCCGTGTTCCGCTTTTTATATTTTCGGGATAAATCCTAAATTTACATACACCCACTCCCCCACCCTACCTCTCTCAGCAAGCCCCGATAAGCCAGGGACCGATATTAGCCCTTTGGGATAGGGTTGATAGGAGTTTTCCCCTATTGTAGGGGTAAAGTCTGTGTTCCGCTTTCTATATTTTCGGGATAAATCCTAATTTTACATGCATCCACCCACCCATGACTGTATGGTCCTGGAGGAGCACTTCACTTTGACACCTCGCGCGACCCAATCAGTCCAATGGGGCCCCTCTCGCCCCTGAAGATTGCCGAACATTCTCACGAAAACCCACGTGTTTGGGACTACTTTCTGTCCGCGGAGGCAGACCGCATCACCGCCAGACCGCATCACCGTGGAGGAATACAGATATAGGTCAACCAGTCCTACCCAGGTCACGCCCGAGTCACGCCCGATTCACGCAGACCGGAAGTGACGTCATACTTGCGCAGAACTCCTGCGCACACCACTTTCGGTTTCTCGCGTATGCACACTGACAGGAAAGCGACTTTAAAATGGTACTATATACTACTCACGACCTTAATTTTCCCGCGATGTCGTGAAATTTTGTTTGAATAATTATGGCATCTTACAAAGTGACATTAAAGAGTAAACAATTCAAACATGATTCATGTGTGTAACTCGAACCAGTTGCACTTTAACGCCTCAATGAATCACCAATAACCTGATAAAGATTCGTAGATTTTTGACTGAATAAGTGACCCCATAACTCTCCTGCTCCGGCCATCTCTGTTGTGGTATGGAACGGGAATGTGAATATATGGTATCTTCAGATTGATTTGATTTTAGGTTAGACTTGTTGAATCTCGGGAATGTAGGTTCTTGTTTAGGAATGGTTATATGGTGTGTCTAATATATTGGAGACATTTTCTGTGTTTTGGGGGACGGTTTCCTGACCGGTTACCCAACCGAAGTGAATATGACGGAGTTTCCTGAACATATTCATTTCTTAAAGAGAGTGTTGAGGAAAAAATAAATAATTTTATGGACATTTTTATGGGACCTTTGGGGATTTTATATTGCTGAAAAAAATCGAATTGCCATGGAGAATACTTTAGGGCCTGATGAAATTAATGCCAATATACACTTGGATCCCGCTCATGCAGCAGGTTCTTCCCTGAGAACGTGAGCGATATCCGGGGTGATATGGTGATCTATGTGGATTGGGTGTCCGAATTGCTGGGGATCTGTGAAGAGTCCGGAGGCACATTGGGTCTTTGACATTTGTCGTTAAATGTCCAGCGGGTGATTACCCTCATCAGGGTTGGGGTGGGGGGTTAAAATGTCGATAGAGGCCTCCTCTAACAAAACGGGGATGGGTGTTGTAGTGACACCCCCGGATGTATGTATGAAATGTACTAGATGGATCGGTTTCGATAGCTAGGTGGAAATTAACCTTGATCTAACCGTATATGGAAAGCAGACCTGTCCATTCTTGCACATTGTGCCTGCGCACTGTTCGACCAGTGATGTGAGCACCAAGGAAATATGAAATAGATTGAACTGAGCTTATCATGAGAAGACTTGTATCAAAGGTGGCCTGGTTTACTGATGTTTTCTAGACGTTGATGCGCCATATAATAAGAAACTACTTACTCAAACTTGAGGAGTATTCCTAGATAAAGTTTGGGAAACCTCTTCAGCAACAAAACCTTTTTATTGTGATACCGTGTCGTTTTGGAAAAGAAATCGCTTTTCATTCGCACTGACGTTCCAAGAAATTTGCTTAGAGTAATGATAGTTCGTTTGGTCCACTATTCATATTCCAACACAGGTTGACCGAAGCCCAAAAAAAAGGTAATCCGTCGGAGATTCACGAACGGTCGAAAAAATACTCAAGAATCAATCTTATTCGTCAGAACTACGCTGTTTAATTTTTTCACGAATGCACCAACCAATGAAGTCCAGACTGTATAACAGATATATTGAAACATAGGTGCTTAATGCGATCAAATAGTGAATATTAGGGTACCGCTTTATTGCCTGTGCACTATAGACGCATTACCCAACAAATGAAGCTCTCCCTCTCTTTTTTTCCCCCTTTTTCTGTTTTACATTATACTATCACAATTATTCTCATCAATTATCTTTCTTTACATATTCCGCGCTGTCATCGCTAACCTTTGTATTATTATATTGTATATATATATATTATATCACATATTTCTGTTCTTCTGTGTAGTGGGGGACACTCTAGTGAGCCTCGTGCTTATTATGCTTCTAGTGCATACTCAATAAATTCCGTTTAACCCAGATTTTTCAGTGCCATGTTAGATAACTGTCATAAATGTCCACCTACAAATAATCTTATGTTCCGTGAATTGGTATATTTTCTTATAGACATGGGTTCAATTCTCACTGAGTCATTGGCTTGTATTATCTATTTAACAAGAGCCCAAGGGGCTTCAATATACGCCCGTATATCTTGAATTACATTGGTCCAAATTCAAGTTTGTTCAATAGCCTTGATTCCAATTGGTAGCTAGCAATCCAGAGAAAGGTCTACAATTTTGTGCTTCTGAGAATATAACATATATCACATCTTATATGGGATGATAAACTAAAATGAGCTCAACTCTTGGTAACTAGTTGACCTTGGAGCAAGAGCCGAGAGCTCACATATCCCACACTGAAATCGACAATAGTCAACCACAAGAAAATAGTAGTTTTGCTGCAAATGGATTTCTTTCAAATGAGAAAATTTTTAATGAAGGAAGAAGAAACTGATGAAATAAACCTTTGTTCTTGAGTTAATAAACAGGTATGAAGTTCATAAAGGACCCCTCTCCCCATTAAATTAGTAAATGTATGGTTTTTATTTCACAACAGTTTAACTAAATGTAGCTGTTTTAAACACGGGAGACAACTCCACAGGACAAATGCCATATATATGTAGGGGAGAGAACTCTGAATATTCCAACCTAACAGATATAGTCAGCTAAACTTGATTCAGTTTTGGGGGACTGTGACCTTGACCTTTGACAAATTGATGTATGGCTCATCTTTGCCATGCGAGTAAGTATACTCAAAGTTTGGTACCAATCCATACCTTGAAACTAGAGTTATCGCATGGACAACAAATGTTAATGGATGAATGGACAGAACGCAGCCAACATCAAGATTGCATTACATGACCTCGTCTTCGACAGGCATAGGAAAATGTGACTTTTAATGATTTCCTGATTTTGGGGTCACAGTGACCAGGACCTTTGACCTTGACCTAAATTTTGGTACACGACACATTGTCTTAACTCAAAGTATCAATGGACACAAAAAAAATCATGATTTTTATGAATTTCATGATTTTGGGGGTCACAGTGACCTTGACGTTCGGCCTTAACGTACATTTTGGTATGTGACACATCATGTCCCACTAATGTATCCAGACACAAAAAAAGTAATTTTCAAAGATTTCTTGATTCTGGAGTCACAGTGACCTTGACTATTGACCTTGACTATTGACCTTGACCTAAATTTTGGTACATGATAAAACGTCTCCTCGTAATTTCTCAATGGACACAAAAACCATGATTTTTAACAATTTCAAGATTTTGGGGTCACAGTGACCTTGACCTTTGACCTTGACCTACATTTTGGTGTGTGACACATCGTGTCCCCCTAATGTATCTACTGACACAAAAGAAATGTTATTTTTATAATTTCCTGATTTGGGGGTCACAGTGACCTTTGACCTTGACATAATTTTTGGTATGCGACACTTCATTTCCCCTATTGAATTCACTCACAAAGAATTTGTAATTTTTAATGATTTCCTGATTTTTAGGTCGCATTGAGTTTTGACCTTGATTCTGGGGTCACAGTGATCTTGACTACTGACCCGGGTCTAAATTTTGGTACATGACAAAATGGCTACCCGTAATTTGTCAATGGACTAAAAAGATCATTATTTTTAACAGTTTCACGATTTTGGGGTCACAGTGACCTTGACCTTTGACCTTGACCTACATTTTGATATGTGACACATCGTTTCCCCCTAATGTATCTACTGACACAAAGAAATGTTATTTTTAATAATTTCCTGATTTTGGGGATACAGTGACCTTTGACCTTCGACCTTGACCTATATTTTGTTATGCAACACTTCATTCCCCCCTAATGAATCCACTCACCAAAAAATTGAAATTTTTAATGATTTCCTGATTTTTCGGTCACATTGGCCTTTGGCCTCTGACCGCGACCTACATTTGGTATGCAACATATCTTTCTCCCCTAGGGCATCCACTCATCAAAAATTAGAACTGTAGATAGAAAACTGTCAACGATTCATGATTTCCTGATTTTAGGCAACAGTGACCTTTGACCTCTGGCCGCGACCTCAATTTTGGTACGCGACACATCGTATCCACCTAGCGTATCCACTCACAAAAAAATTGTAACTATGGATAGAAAACGTCCACAGATATAGATCGGACACGAACACTTCAGTGATTTCCCGTTTTTGTGGCCAGTGACCTTTGACCTCTGACCTTGACCTTCATTTTGGTACGCGACACATCGTCTCCCCATAGGGTATCCACTCACCAAAAATTAGAACTGTAGATAGAAAACTGTTCCAGATATAAACCGGACACGACGGACGGACAGACGGACAGACGGACACACGGACGGAAACCGCCATCACATAATACGTCCGCCTTTTGGCGGGCGTATCAAAATAGCAGACGAAAGTACTTGCCAATCTGTTACTGATATGAAATGTAAGGGTTCGATTCCACATTCAGACCATCCATGGCACACAAAGTATACATTGAAACATATTTCAGTTCCTTGCGAAAGATAAGCGGTGAATAACTCCCGATGTTAGTTGCCAATATGCAATCAACGATAATCTCCCACACTGCAAGATTGAATCACCCATGTCATTTAATCCTGCTTCCAGTACGCACTGAGAAACAAATAGTCTTGTCACAACAGCTGATCTGAATCTTATATTTCACAGATAAGTTGTCTTGCATACGAATCACAGAACACATCAGCCCATTTGTAATTATAACCAGGCCAGAAAGAAAGGCAGTTTTGGCGGTCATCGTCCGGTTGTCCGAGTCCCCAGTTATCCATGACGTCTGACCGAATGTTTGAGGTTTGGTTGTTCTTTCCGAACCATTTCCACTGTCCTGATATATTCATGCCACTGGTCAGAAATCCGCTCTGAATATTCCTTTTTATAGCGGGATGTATATGCCGTAGATGTTTTTGGATTGCGTCGCGTTCGGCGACAGTTTCCACTGACACGAGCCTTGCCCCCTTTCGCTTACATTCCTTTTTGGCTTTATCATGGGTCATCCTTGCGATTGATCGCTTTCGAAAATAATAACAACCCGTTTTCAGATTCGTGAACATCAACGGGCAAGTTTTCTTTTTGTTTCCTTTGTCCTCTCCTGTTACAGTTCCAGTTTTATCCTTTTTTTGACAATCCGTGACTGGGCGCCAACTTATAATACGTGTGTTTGACAAGATTGTCTGTACTTCCAAGAGCTTCGTTTTTAAGATCCCCAAATTGAACTGGTTATCTCGCTGTCCAGCTTTAAGATTCTCGATGATATTTTCCATATCTTGTCTGCCAGCCTGCTCTCGGCTGTCTCGCCCAGATACAGTTCTAGTTTTGTCCTTTTGCTGGCATTCCGTGTTTGACAATGAGTTTGCCTGTACTTCCAAGAGCTTCGTTTTTAAGATCCCCAAATTGAACCGGTTATCTCGCTCTCCAGCTTTAAGATTCTCGATGACATTTTCCATTTCTTGTCTGATAGCCTTCTCTCGTTGTAGACCTTGCTCAATATTGAGAACGTAGGAATGTGACTCAACTGAGAAGTCACATTTTCCATGATCAAGCGTATTCCCTAATATCGCTTTGATTTCCAACAATTCAGTCTGTAACTTGTTATTTCTCAATTGTTCATGACGTAAAGTAAGTTCCACATTCTCCATGCGTACAACCATTAATTCAATTGTTCTATCAGAATGCCTTTGTCGTTGGTGATATGGCACATTCCCACGAACAAACGACAATCCAACCATCAATATATGAAGAAGGACCCGTGCATACATGTTGTTAACTGAAACTAGTGTCTATAGATTACATGTAGATGTTTGATAGGAGCACTGTGATACCAGAGCCTTGTGCGAGCCAGGTCAAACCAAGATTTTGACGGCTCTAGTTACTTGAGCACATTTCTGAAGAAATATGAAACCAGCATGAAGCGGAATCATTCATCAACACAAGGAGTTAATTGACAAAGAAGAGTCCGATGGTAAGACTTATCACCTACAATTATAGTTCCAAGATTTAAAATTTTTTATTTAGTATTGGTTGTTCGATTTGTGACATGCTAACATTATCTCTGAGCGAGCTATTTTATCGACAAAAAACAAAGAAAACTTGATGTAGCAAAGGCATGAAAGATTGTAAAAATATATGAGGAAGAACATATCACAATGTGGATGGTGGGTGCTGGGTACAAGATGGCGGCGTGTGTGGATGGTGGGTGCTGGGTACAAGATGGCGGCGTGTGTGTGGATGGTGGGTGCTGGGTACAAGATGGCGGCGTGTGGATGGTGGGTGCTGGGTACAAGATGGCGGCCTGTGGTTGGGTGGTGTGAGTGAGTGCAAGAATACCTCGAGTGAGGTATCAAAGTGAAGCTTAGGTGAGGGGGCATCTAATGGGCTGGGTGTGGGATTGAAATATCGGCATTGTGCGCATGCGCGGTGGCCGAAGGGTATGAAAATAGCCTTTTTGGAGCTAGGGGATTGACTACTGGTCCAGTGGGGTCGAGTGAGGTATCAATGTGAAGCATTCATGAAGGGGCATCTAATGGGCTGGGTGTGGGGTTGAAATATCGGCATTCTGCGCATGCGCGGTGGCCGAAGGGTATGAAAATAGCCTTTTTGGAGCTAGGGGATTGACTACTGGTCCAGTGGGGTCGAGTGAGGTATCAATGTGAAGCTTAGTGAGGGGGCATGTAATGGGCTGGGTGTGGGGTTGAAATATCGGCATTCTGCGCATGCGCGGTGGCCCAAGGGTATGGAAATAGCCGGTTTGGAGCTAGGGGAGCCCTAATGGACCGATGGGGTCGAGTGAGGTATCAAAGTGAAGCATTATGTGAAGGGACATCTGATGGGCTGGGCGTGGGGTTGAAGTATCGGCATTCTGCGCATGCGCGGTGGCCAAGGGTATGAAAATAGCCTTTTTGGAGCTAGGGGATTGACTACTGGTCCAGTGGGGTCGAGTGAGGTATCAATGTGAAGCATTCATGAAGGGGCATCTAATGGGCTGGGTGTGGGGTTGAAATATCGGCATTCTGCGCATGCGCGGTGGCCGAAGGGTATGAAAATAGCCGTGTTGGAGCTAGGGGATTGACTACTGGTCCAGTGGGGTCGAGTGAAGTATCAATGTGAAGCCTATGTGAGGGGGCATGTAATGGGCTGGGTGTGGGGTTGAACTATCGGCATTCTGCGCATGCGCGGTGACCCAAGGGTATGGAAATAGCCGGTTTGGAGCTAGGGGAGCCACTAATGGACCGATGGGGTCGAGTGAGGTATCAAAGTGAAGCATTCATGAAGGGGCATCTGATGGGCTGGGTGTGGGGTTGAAGTATCGGCATTCTGCGCATGCGCGGTGGCCGAAGGGTATGGAAATAGCCTTTTTGGAGCTAGGGGATTGACTACTGGTCCAGTGGGGTCGAGTGAGGTATCAATGTGAAGCATTCATGAAGGGGCATCGGTTGGGCTGGGGGTGGGGTTGAACTATACCGTTTAGGTGTATTGATGATAATAAAATTTAAAGATCACATGTCCAACACATACTCACATAATGAAAGCAAGAATCGAACTTGCGTCCCCTCGAGATGAAGGATACCCGTCCAGGTTTCATTTTTTTGAGGTGTACTGAAATGCTCTCTCTAATTTATGCCACGGTATCTATTTTTACATCTAGGTTGAAGATTTATATCGACACTGCTACACACTTTTCGAGATGTGTTTTCACTTTCGATGAAAGCACAAAACAGTCTAAAATGAGTCTAAAAAAATTCACCTACGCTAATATTTTCTAGTGTTTTGTAGAATATAGATTCGCGTTCATTTCTATTTCGTCAAGAAAAAATATTTTGTAGAATATAGATTCGCGTTCATTTCTATTTCGTCAAGAAAAAAATTTCATCTCGAAAATTGGCAGATTGAAATGTTCTCTCTCATTTTATGACACGGTATCTATTTTTACAGCTGTCAACTGTCATGGTTTGGTCACAATGTTGCCATTTTCTCCCCTATATTTAGCGTCCACAAAAAGAAGAGTATATTACAGCAATTATGTTCAAGAAAACACCCCGCTAGAAAATTGTCTTCAAATTGTCTGTTGTTGTGGGAGTATAAAAAAATCCTGGTCAACAGGGGCGCGTATATTTCGTGCGACGCTATGTTGCCAATGCATTGAAATTTGAATAGGTTGTCTGCATGGGTTTCAACGCAAGAATAGTACTAAAGTCTAGCTTACCTGATAAAAGAGTTTAGTCCAGATGATCTGGGGCTGTTTTTTCCTAGGTGGGTATAACACACCATGAAGCCTTCATCACGATGCATTCGTATGCTAAAAAAATATGGGTATCACCACCAATCTCATTTCCATATATATTTTTTCGAAATTCACAGATATTTCCATCGGTAAATCCGGTGTTCAGTATACCACGTGGATGAAATGATTTCGGCCAACGGCACACACACACATGTTTCCTGGCTCTTCCTGGTGTTAAGCCCGGCGCACACGAGAGATATCAGCAGTTTCAAGAAATTGATTTCAGTTCCCGCATAACGTCTTCTTCAAGTCCATTTTGAAGAGTCGAGCGTATGAATCGAGTGAAAATAACATGCGATTCATTGGCCTGTCCGGTAAAACTGCTGAGCTGTTGGCTTGCGTTCGCCGCACACGCTGAGGATTTGGCCTCGCGAGGTGTGGTGCGGGTCGGGGGGCGGAGTTTTGCACTGATGAAAACCAATGTCGTCCTCTCTCACGAAACCAAACACAAAAATTGACAAATTATACGGACTGCCACGATAAGCGAATGTATGCAACAAATAGCGTTCCGTACTGCAGATGTCCGATAAAATCCCTCCAGTCAAGGGGGAGGGGGGAGTGTTACAGAATGTTGATTCCACAAAACCTGTTCGGTGGCCTACATCATCGTTCAATCGCTGCTCATAAAGGCTGCGTTCAGCTCACCAGAACTGTATACACTTCGAAATCTGTGAAAGAATATCAATTTTCACGTTTCCTGTCTGATATCACACAAATTTATGCGTCCGCTCGAACACAACACAGCACACTCCCTCGATTACAGTCCACGTGTGACGGGTACATGCAGGCGATGAATGATGCAGAGTTTCGTCACATTATTGATCTCAGCGGACACCGAAAGGAAGAAAGTTCCGTTATAAACTGCGACAGAGAATGTTTCCCAGCTCAGAAAACAACACAATGATCAGTGAAATCGTCCTCCGTATGCCTACCCGGGGCGCGGTAAAACAGCAAGAAAATTGTAACAAACGCTAACAAAATGGCTGCTCAAGGTCAATTTGCCCGCATAATAACGCCGTTCAAACCACAGCGCCATCTATACGCTTTGGTGCAAGGGAGACAACTCGGACTAGACCAATTCCCAGGCGAAGATGATGTCCGCTATATTTGGCCTGTATGGGTATAGGGGTGGTCGTTTTTTTTATGGCTTTTACTATGAGCTATGAGGTTGATCATGTAGAATACGATGGAAAAAACTATGAAAGTACCGGGTAGGCTTGTATATAGATCCATATAGATCCATATAGACCCATATACACTCATATACTGGGATATTAGTATGTATAAATCCATACGGGGTGGACATGTTGGAGTCTAGGTGGAGCACTAGTGGCCCGATTGGGTAGAGTGAGGTCTTATTTTAAAGCTCTCGAGGAAATAAATAAATAAATAAATAAATAAATAAATAATAATAAAAAAAATAAAAAAATCGGCGAGTAGTAGACGAAGGGAAAATTGGAAAGTACTGACCATGCCCCAGAATACTTCATATGCATATCACGGCCTTAAGGCCTATGTAAGATGTAATCTACTTCACAGTTTAGTAGTATAAAAGCGCAAGTCCTATTGACCTTGCCCCTTCCAAAGAAATAAAATCGGCTCTATTTTACAGGAGTATATACGCAGGTCACGTGGGTTGTCACGTCACTTCCGGGTTTTCACTAAAAACTACCTCCAAACATAGAAGAGTTCCAATTTTTTCCCTTAGACGTCCGTATGTTCATCCTCCAAACCCACAAGAGTTCCAATGTTCAACCGCCGGGGTGTTTTCCCGCCCCGCCCCAGCGCCCCGCAGCGCGCGCGCGCGCGCGTCATCCCGCGTCATCCCCGGCAGTGCGCGCGCGCGGACGCGGGTCAAAAGGTCAAAGGGTCACCTCCAGGTCAGACGGTCCAATGTCCAATGAGACAATGTTGCGGCATAGTCAGAGCTTGAGCACAAAAAAGGGGATTCTAGATGAACCTGGGAAAGATGGGCAGTTCCATTTGGACCAATCAGCGGTCGAGAAAAAGAGCCAATCAGCGGTCGAGAAAAAGAACCAATCAGCGGTCGAACAATCAGCCAATCGAATTGGGGTACTCACGGTGTGCTTTCGCTGACGTCCGCGCCTACATCTGGGTTCTTGTACACCCGGATAATGTTTTTCTGGACATGGATGGGTTACCTTTGGCTCCAATCTAGGCCACTGATTGGCTAATACGGTGTTCAAAGCCACTTTCATGCATTATGCTCATAGAACTTATAGTCATAATCTATACGTGTTGGACGAGTCTCTTCACTCACCGTATACACGTACCTCAATGAAATGCCCGCTCCAAACCTAGACCAAAGACACGTACTTGGTCTGTAGGCTGATTTCATTGGCTCTCTATTTTTACTATAGTGCTCTTGCATTCTAACCTTGATGGGTTACCTAGAACTTATAGTCATCAACATAATCTATACGTGTTGGACGAGTCTTTTCACTCACCGTATACACGTACCTCAATGAAATGCCCGCTCCAAACCTAGACCAAAACACGTACTTGGTCTGTAGGCTGATTTCATTGGCTCTCTATTTTTTACTATAGTGCTCTTGCATTCTAACCTTGATGGGTTACCTAGAACTTATAGTCATCAACATAATCTATACGTGTTGGACGAGTCTTTTCACTCACCGTATACACGTACCTCAATGAAATGCCCGCTCCAAACCTAGACCAAAAACACGTACTTGGTCTGTAGGCTGATTTCATTGGCTCTCTATTTTTTACTATAGTGCTCTTGCATTCTAAACTTGATGGGTTACATTTTGGCCCCATCCTACACCACTGATTTCAGTTTGACTGAATCTCCACATTGGGCATTGATGCATTAGGAATAAAACACACAAGACAGGGTTTTTTGGTGAGATCTCATTTTTTTTTTATTCAGTGAACAACAACAACGTGAGAACAACCACGTGAAAACTCAAGCCCAGAACAAGGGGCTTGTAATTAACTGAAGCCCAGAACAAGGGGCTTGTACATTGAAGCCCAGAACAAGGGGCTTGTAAACTTAAGCCCAGAACAAGGGGCTTGTCATTAACTTAAGCCCAGAACAAGGGGCTTGTCATTAACTTAAGCCCAGAACGGGGCTTGTACATTGAAATGATGGGCGGCCCAGTCATAGACGAGTACATCGCGGTCCTCGGCCTGGGGGTACTCGTCAAACATCTGTACGATGGTAGATAAGGGTCTTCCCCGGCATCGATGGTACAGGTAAAACAAGCAATATTGTCCGCACACGCCACTGGTCAGGCTTTGCAACGTTTGACTGTTCCAACACCACGTCTCTGTGCCTTGATCCATGAAGTCTGTTAAATCGGGATGGAGGGGTGGCAGACCGTACGGGTCAAAGTATTCCCCCTGCTGTTCTGTCAAGTACACGGCCACCCAGTGTTCACCGGGTCGATCCATCGGGTCCGTGTTGAGAACGTAAGCAGCAGGATACATACGGTCTAATGGAAACACATCTCGGGCGAACACCCCTTGAAAGACCCTACGTGTCTCTGGGTCATTCTCCAGCACGGTGGTTATCTGGTCTGTATCCATTTTAGGTGGAGAAGTCACACAGGACGTTGCGCGCCTTGTCCACTTGAATGATGTTGTCAAACTCGGCGTAGCAGATCACATTGACGGTGGTCGCCAGGGCTCGTGCAAAGTGGATTTCCAACCGTAAGTTGCCTTGCTTGGCCAGGGCCAGCTGATGGTCGTTCTCTAAGGTGGGGGTCAGATCGAAACAGAACAACGTGTATCCGTTCGCGTAGTCCTCCCGACTCATCATATTCCCTTCGTCCTGGTTTATTTGACCGGTGGCTGTAAACAGGCTCTGATAGGCTCGAATGAAATTCCTCCGCCCAAAGTTCGGTGTTAAGGCCGTGGCTGGCACCTGTTGTCCATCCACATGCAGGGCCACAAAATGGATGCCGAAATGTTGAAAGTCAAACGGATTCTCTGGGTAGGCTCCGCTGAAACTGGTATTTTCCACACAGGCCAGGATCAATCGCTTGGGTAGTTCCCCAGGAACAGGTTTTCTTTGTTGGCGCCCATATTTCCAGCAGGCACAGAGAACACTTTGGTTTGCACACGTCGGATGGGGTACTGGGCTGGTTTTGTTTCCAAGGCTTTCATGTGTCCCAACTGAACGGCTGGATTCGGTTTCACTTTTCGGACATACAGGACTGCGTCTTGGATGACAATCTTATAGTCCGCTGCATGCCCCTCTACGTTAGTGGCCATCAAGGCGAAGGTCGGAGGCGCCCGTATCAGTCGGATTTTGATGGGGATCTTGTTCAAGAGGTACCGGTCTTGCATGAACATGTCTGCATGCAGTCGACCCATCATATCCACCGAGGCACTGTTCGCAGTGAAAGCCTTCCGTTTGTTATATCCCCCATTGTCCGCCGTGTCCATGTGCTCGGGCGTGTCCTTGTAGAATAAAGCGGTTGTCAGCTGAGATTTTTTAGCCTCTCGGCCATACGACAACAGTGTCTCGATGTAGGCTCGATAGGGGCACGTGTTGGTGGAGTCACTGATGAGTTTGTCGCTGAGAAAAATATCCACCTGCTGAAACATCGAGTGCAGCCAGAGATTCGTCGCGCCCACCGTTGCTTGGTCAGCGATTCTGGTGCCAGCTCCATTGACCACCTTGGCTTTCACATACAAGTAGGTATGGGCTAAATCCACATAGGCCGTATCCGCATTACTGATGGTGAACTCGATGGGTCCGGTTTCGTTGATGCTGGAGAGCGGGAGATGTTCCACCCATAATCCTTGTTCGACACTGGTTTGTGTGGGCGGGACGGTCCACAAATCAAATTCACTGTTGGTGGAGGGGCAGGACTCGGCGTGGATTAAGGACATGTTTTAAGAAAAGATATCCTTTGTCTTCTTCGATGTGCGTCGTCGCTGGATCGGTCGTCGACTGGTGCGTGGTCTCGGTGGGGCAGCTCTTTTATTCCCAACGGTGCGTTGTGCTTTGGCCACCAAGACGCCTCCCGCTTCATTGGCCCGCCGTTTCAAGGATTCTTTGGGTGCCGTACCCCCCAAGACATCACCGGCCACTTGCAGTCCACTGCGTACCGCTTGTTTGCCGATTGCTTTCACCCCACGCGTCACCAAGGGCAGGAACGTTTTCACAATGCTGCCAGTATGTTCCCCAGACCATGTCCTCGTTGCATGCGTGCACCGCTAAAGACCGGAAAGCCACCCCCGGCCTGTTGGGCATAATAGTCGGCATAGCTGCGTGCATCGCACTCGTAAGGTACTTTCATTATGCAAAGTGGGGAGCACGTGCTTCTCGAAAATGAAGTGTCAGCACCACTTTTCCTCGTTCGAATGCCACCGGTCGTCCCGTGTCATCTCTTGTATCCACCGTGATCGTGTTGATGTCAGTTTGTCGTACGGGCAAGTAGAGCATGTGGGTGAAACTGTGGGTGACTTGACCTCCATACGTCTTTTTAATGGGGACCACCCGTTACAGAGGTGTGTTGATATCGCCCACGATGTGGTTGTCCACCACGTCCGAGTAGACGTAGAGTCCGTACATACCCGACTTCATATCCATCGGCATCTCGCCATGGTGTTCGGTGGGACCAGCGAACGTCTTTAGATCGAAACCCAACATTTGCTGTAGGATAGCACTCAGTACGACGCTCGCCTTGCCGGAGACGATAAGCTGTGCCTTGTCGTTGTGTGCGTTGTAATCGAAGTCCACGTGATTCTTGAAGGGATAGGCTTTGATGGGTCTTGAAGTATTCGTCACCCCCGTAGCGCCTTATAATGCATCAGTCTTGACAGCCCACCCATGAACTCTTTGGGGGTATCGTATTGGCCTTCGGGCAGGGTGAGTCGGGTGTTTTTGCCTTCGTAGGTCACCTCGTACCACACGTCATTGGCTCGCACGTTGTACCACGAGTAAGGGTATTGGATATCCACGAGGCCGCATTCCCACCGGCCAGGTAAATGTAACGGTTGCGGTAACTGGGTGACGTACTTGGCCACGGTGTTGTCAGGAAACACATCCAGCGAACTGTTACTGGGTAGGGTCAGGTAAAACATGGCGACTGAGCTGTCCTGCTGCTGCTATTGGTTTTAATAGGTCTTCCAGGCCTTGGGCGGTTGTGTCCGGCGTCGTGTTCGTCGCGTTGACTTGCTACGTGTGACGGCTCTGGAGATGTGGGGTGTCCTGATCGAGGGTGGTTTTTTAAAGGTCTGAAAAGAAGGTGCCCGTTGTGATGGTGGTGGAGTTTTGAGGGGTGACTCCGGTTCCCAGTCGGCTTCCCAAGAAGGTTGTGGTGAGAGTCGTGGTGCACGACTCGGTGATTGCTGGGTTTGCTGCATAAAGGCCCAGCGGTGGGGGTTCCCCACCAATTCCTGTGGTACATGCATGTCTTTCAAGCCAAGAGCGAAGACCTCCCATCCTCGAGGATCGGTGTGCGATCTGCGTTGACGCATCAGATCATTCACTAAATCCGTCATGTGGGTGCCGGGGACCACCCGATTCTGTACCAGGAGTTCGCCTTTATCATTCCAAGTCATGTTAGGATTCTGTTTCATCCGTTGTAATACCAGGCCAGCTTGTTTCTTGAACGAGACAGGTACACTCTTCAGCACTTCGTCTTCCACCCACTGTGGGGCTGTGGGGGCTACCCCTGGTAATGGCGGCTGTTGGAACGGTGCTGAGGTCAGCGGTCTGTCACGTGGTGGTGGTGGTGGTGGTGGTGGTGGTGGTGGTGGTGGTGGTGGTGCTGTTGCTGTTGCTGGGGTAGACAGGGTTTTGTATTGGTCCATGAACGTCATGTACCGTTGAAGCGACTCATTGTACCGTTGTACTTTCTCACTGTCGCTTAACCCCGGTCTCTGTAAGATCTGTTGCATCTCTCCATCGAGGCTGTTTATGGTCTTCACCGTAGGTGAGACAGGGTAGCGTGATTGGAGGTTTTGCAGGAACCGTGGTTCGACGAGGACCATTTTTTCGTGTGGTTCATTGTCGGCCGAAGAGTCCACCCAATACTGGACCCAACACGGAAGCGGCCAACGGTGCTAAGATGGCCCCGAGAAAGCCGCCTTTCTGTAATACCTTTTTCTTTTGTGTTTGAGGGACCCGCTTGTGGACTAGGGTTCGGAGACCTGTCTTATGCTTAGCCAACTTGGTCTTCTGAGCCGGAGTCAGTGGTACGTTGCCTTTTAACAGGTTGTACCCGATCTCGCACAGACAGCGTACAAGGTCAGGGTCCGCACCGCGTACAATGGTTCGGACTAACTCGGGTGGAGCCGTCTTCAATACACGGAGCGTGGGGGCGTGCTTCCGTACTCGCGCAGACATCCTGTACAACTAATGCTAGAACCCACAACTCTGCCCTTTTTATCCACCTCACAGACAAAGTCAACCCTGCTGTGGTATTCATTCTTTTTATTATTCCCCATCATCAAACACACAGACCCCAGCTGGGGCGCCACTGTGGATGTGTTTACATTATTTTTGCATGTACACGTGGTGGGTCTCTCCGGGAAAGATGCCGGTCCGTAGTCGAAGGTGGTCGGGGGTGGCTTGCTTGAGATCGAAGAGCATATACCCGTGCTGAGGGGTTGTGGCATCTTTGAAGGCTTCCAACGCAAACGGTGTGCGGCCGGGATACATCTGTCTGGCCAGGTGCAGCAGTTGAGTGTTATCTCTCGGGTTTTTGAAGACCACCAGGTAGTGGGCATTTAAGCTGATGTTCCGATGTTTTTTGTTTTTACTGAACAGCTTCTGCACAATGTAGATGATGCTGAGCCGTCGATGATGGCTGCCTTTGGTAAAGAGTTGGGTGACCCGTGCATCCGTCTCCGCCATGAGATCATCCAGAACCACCAAGGTGTCGGGTTCCAAATCGGCCAGGTTGGGTAGGCCTTCCACGAACGTGATGTGGGGCATTGCTGCATACGCTTCCTGCCATTTTCCGTAACACCACACGACTCTGGCAATGGGTGGAGTGATCATGCTGTCGGAGTGTTGAAGGAGCTGCCTGACGAAGTGCGTTTTGCCGGAGCCCGTCGGTCCTGCGATGACGCAAGTGAAGGGATGCTGCCACCCAGGGTCCATGGTTCGAGGTGTATCCGTTGTCGTGGTAACCCGCTCTTGTAAATTTCGTACGAGTGAACTGGAGTGGTGGCGGGTACAACGTCGATCGTCGTTGTCTGTTCACTGTCAGGGATGATGATGGTGGTGATGGGTACAACGTGGGTGGTCGGTTCACTGTGAGGGATGAAATCCGGTGGGTGTTCAGACGTAGTGGGCGTACTTGGTGTAGGTGTAGAGCTCGACGTGGCTTGTACGCGGGGTGTGGTGGTGGTGACTGGGATCGATACGACTGGTGCTCTCTGTAGACCGGTTTCGCTGGTGCCTGGTGTTCTCAGTTGGTTAAGTAACGTGCTGAATTAGGCTACGTCGTAAAACACACCTCCGTACAACACACTCAGCAGGGTTAGCAATAGCACCCCAAAGACCACTTGCGCTTTGCGCGTTTTGCGAGACGCTGTCTTCAGAGGCAGCTGCTGTTGGTCCATAGCACTGTGGTCGGACGTGGAATGAAGGAGGACGGCAGTGGTGTCTGGTTTTATAGTCGTTTCACGTGGTTGGCCGCGACCCAGGAATTGAAGGAACTGAGCCAACCTTGCCATTTCACGAAATGAAACAGTTTGCCACGTCGACGTTCCGTTTTCAAAATCTGCTCCACCGTGTAGTAGTCTTGCTGTGTTTTACAACAGGCTGTAATTCCGTCTCGTAAAACGTCCCCAGCAACGTTTCCCCTTGGAGATCTTCCAGTTCATAGACTCGCCGCTGTCGGGGTAGGCGCCGTTTAATCAGGAAGTGCTCATCGCTCCAGTTGGGCAAGTAACTTTTCTCGAACTTGCCCTTGACTTTGCTGATCCGTACAGGGTCCCCGACCTTGTACACCGCCTTCGTCGTTCGCTGCGATGGCCTGGGGTACAAGACACGCCGGACTTGGGCTTCATTGCGTTGGGTGACGGTAATGGGGGCTCTCTCTATACTTCGATGATAGGCTCGATTGTAACCCCTCACCAGTTTCGGGAGAACATCGATGTACCGCCTTGTATTCTTATAGGTGTGTAAGGTGCATGCCGTCTGTACGCATGACATGCTTTGATGAAACAGACTATAGTTTCGTGTAGCGTTACGTGGCAGGGTATTAGGCTGAAAAGAATGTCTGTGGTAGCTGCGGTGTGGGTTTTTGTGCCAGGGGGCTGATAGAACTCAAATGGAACTCGGATAGGCAGGGTGGTAGATGTGTGTTAGTCATGTCAGTGTGTCAAAGAGTTTAGCCTGAATATTTTCAAGTAGAGTTGTCATGTACCGGTAATTTGGGAATGATATGACAGGACTGAAAATTATAAGGAGCTAACTGACATCCGAGCTGACTGAAATTATAGCTGTGAAATCTGATATATTAATGGTAGGGAGAACACATATTGCAGTCAGAAACCTGCCGAGTGTAAGTGGTGCCTGTGGATTGTACAATGATACAGCATAGACAGGATCACTAACTGGACTTTGAGAAGTCAATATGAATGCTACACGAATGCTATATGTACTGTGGTGTACCTCCTGAACTTTGGATTATTATTGTGAAATGAGAGGAGTAGTATATAAAGTGTACCTCCTGAACTTTGGATTATTATTGTGAAATGAGAGGAGTAGTATATAAAGTGTACCTCCTGAACTTTGGATTATTATTGTGAAATGAGAGGAGTAGTATATAAAGTGTACCTCCTGAACTGTGGGTATTATTCTGAAATGTGAGGAGTAGTATATAAACTACGAAACTGATCGCAGGGTATTCCAAGGAGTGAGATATTCTTTGACATACTATTGTGCGCGTTCACCTGGAAGGATCTTACCACGATCCTGGATCGCGGATATCGCTGTCTGTGCAGAAGTGGTCGGTTTCGGCTCGGACTGTGCTGAAATGTCATAGGCTATGCTGGGGCACAAGAACTGACTGGGTGATGGGTGAGATTCTAGGAACTGATAGTTTGGTTTGTTTTATTTTACAATGAACACGATCTGATATATAAGGCCATTGGCTGGTACGATATCCCTCAAATATATTTCGACGTATGCTCCGATAAGTTTTGTGTCCTTTTCGCCGATAGATGTTTTACGGTGTACATCTGTAATTTACTCGCCAATATACATTGTTTTTTTTTCGCAAACAGAGCTGTTTTGCTTCCTTCATTCCAAAACGACATCTCTTGATGCGAACGTGTTACCACGTCCTGACAATTCTGGTGGCAGCGGTGGGATGTTGTTTATATATGGAAGTTGGTCGACAGAACATCTCTGCTTTGCGACATGTATTTTTCAATTTGCTATTTATAATGTCATAATGATCCCATGATATAAGGGGTATGTGTCTATGTATGTTGACTTGTGGTTCTTTGACGCCTTGCCCAAGCCCGTAACGCTCGTGACTAGCTTATACGCCGCCATATATAGCTCTAAAAACATTTCAAATCTAAATCAATATGGCATCGTGGTTGGGTACAGCTATCAGTAAGGGGTATACGTTGGAACAATTTCGAGATTTAATGAACATAGAGGAGGCCAGAGCTAATAGTGAAGAAGACAGGGAAACGAGACGCTATGAAAGGGAAATGAAAAAAGAGCTAGAGTTAGAACGAGAAAAGTTCGAAATGGAAAAGGCTAAAATAACGAGCCAACGACCCGCAGTGACGGTTGAGAAGTTTATCGCTCCGCAGATTAAAATGTCAAAATTTCAAGCGGGTGATGACGTGGACACGTTCTTGCAATCTTTTGAAAGGCTAGCGCGAATGTATAAGTGGCCGGAAGAGACATGGGCCTCTCGTTTAATTCCATTGTTGACTGGCAAAGCCTTGGAAGCTTATACCAGATTGGATGAAGATCAAGGAACAGACTATCCCGTGATTAAAACGGCTATTTTGAAACGGTTTGAACTTACCGCAGAAACGTACCGGAAACAATTTCGCGCCGCAAAACAAAAACAAGATGAGACATTCACAGAATTCAAGTGTCGAGTGGATCGATTGCTAAGGCGGTGGTGTGAGATGGATAGAGTCGAAGAAGATTTTGAACAGTTTCGAGACTTAGTTCTCCGAGAACAATTACTGAACAATGCACCACGAGATCTTCAGACCTGGCTGAGAGAACAAAACCCAAGCACAGTGGAGGAGTTAACGGTTAAAGCTCAGAGTTATCAAGACGCACATACTTACCGTGGTCCAAACTTCAACACAGGTTCGCAACCGAAGCAGTATGGAGAGCAACGGGGAAGTTTCCAGAAGAAGCAGTTTCAGAACCAGGGGGCTGATGGAAGGTACAACTACAGGGGAGGTAAGCCACCAGAACGCAAGTGCTTTATTTGCGACAGAACGACTGTCCACTGAAACGGAGATTAGCGGGACCGGATCCTAGAAACGCGTTTTGTGCAAACAATGATCTGACGTTGACAGATGGAACGGTAGGTGGAATCCGAGTTATTAATCTTCTTGGAGAAAATGGACTGGAAATGGAACAGGGAACTGTGGAAGGCACCAAAGTAACAATCCTACGAGATACTGGAAGTACGTCCGTGTATGTAGCAAGACGTTTAGTTCCCCGGAGACAACTAACTGGTAATGTTAGAACGTTCATGCTGGCTGATGGCGAGAAGAAACAGGCGCCTGAAGCTTGGATACATGTTGACACACCGTACATCACCGGGAAGGTGCTCGCTATACTTTTGGATGAACCATTCGCTGACCTACTGATTGGGAACCAGATACATCTTGAAACTCCAGATGGAGTGGACTTTGAAGAAGAGCGGTGTCAAGCTGTGGAGACACGTAGACAAAAGAAAGAGCGGGAGACAGAAGAAGAGATTCAGAACGTACAAACAGACCAACATGAGGAGACAGATTGTCCACCAGTTGTGGACGAGAAGAAAAGACGTCCCAAGAAACTTTGGCTCGATCGACCTGAATCGTTGAGTAATATGGACTGGGAAAAAATAGGGAAGAAAGAAGAGCTGCGGAAGGCACAGGAAGCAGACACGTCATTGGACAAAATCCGAAAATTTGCCAATGGGCATCAAGTGGCTGAGCAGGAGGATACCCACTTTTTGCTGGAAGATGGGATCTTATGCCGTAAGTACTATCCCCATAGTCCAGACTACTACGACGTCGAACCAGTGAAGCAGATCGTGATTCCTAACTGTTGGCGTTCAGCTATTCTATCACTGGCGCATGACATTCCAATGGCAGGTCATTTAGGAGCACGGAAGACGAGGCAACGAATTCTTCAACATTTTTACTGGCCAGGAATATTTCAGGAAGTGGTGGATTATTGCAAGACTTGCCCAAAGTGTCAAAAGGTGGTACCACGCGGAAGAGTCGCGAAGGTTCCCCTTGTGTCAGTTCCACCTATGGATGTACCTTTCTCTAGGCTAGCCCTTGACATAATAGGTCCTCTACCTCGAACGAAGAAGGGTAATAGGTACGCCTTGGTAGCTACTGATTATGCCACAAAATATCCAGATGCAATCGCGCTTAGGAACCAGGAAGCGGAGACCGTGGCAGAAGCTCTGATAGAGATCATTTCGCGGGTTGGGGTTCCTAATGAAATTCTGACCGATCTTGGCACTAACTTCGTGTCCAGACTGATGGAGGAGTTGACTCGCTTACTACAAATCCGAAAGTTAAAGACGACCCCATACCATGCTCAGGCTAACGGCCAGGTCGAACGTTTCAACGGAACTTTGAAACAAATGTTGAAGAAATTTGCCAACGACGATGCTGATGACTGGGACCGTTATTTACCATTTCTGTTATTCGCCTACCGAGAGGTACCTCAAAGTACGACTGGATTTTCGCCATTTGAACTTCTATACGGAAGACATGTTCGTGGTCCCCTGTCTATTTTGAGCGAAAGCTGGCACGAATCTCCTGATGACGAACATTCAACATTGAGTTATTTGTTGGAAACTCGAGAGCGCCTGGAGAAGATGACCGAGATCGCTCGAGAAAACGAACAAGTGGCAAAACAAAAACAGAAGTTCTACTTCGACAAAAAGACCCGACGACGTACCCTTGAACCCGGACAACAGGTTCTTCTTCTTCTTCCCACTGCTACAGGAAAAATGCAAGCAGAGTGGAAAGGACCATTTCCTGTTATAGAAAGAGTGAGTCCCGTTGATTACAAAATTGAGATGTCGAAAGGAAGCCGAAAGACATTCCATATCAACATGCTTAAGTTGTGGCACTCCCGTGAAGAGCCTGCAGATAATCCAGTGACCGCTCCAGTCGGTGCAGATTCAAATACAGACTGGCCAGATGTTGTGCTGTCAGTCATTTGCGACCCGGTTGGTGAGGGGGAGCAGTCGGTTTCAATGGATGTGATAGAAAATCCGTTACTATCTCCAACTGAGACGTCTGAGCATATTCACTATGCCAAAACACTGACCACAGAGCAGGGACGGGAATTACGTCAATTGTGTGCTGAGTTCCCGGACGTATTCACAGATGTGCCTGGTGTTACCGACACGGCAATTCACTCGGTTGACACCGGATACAGTCGTCCGGTGTATCAGAGGCCCTATCCTATGCCATACGCTCTTCGGGATAAGGTAGGCCAGGAACTTAAGAACATGCTGGATGCAGGTATAGTGGAGCCATCTCAGAGTGCCTGGGCAAGCCCTATTGTCATTGTGCGAAAGAAAAATGGGAGCATTCGTTTCTGTGCCGATTATCGCAGGTTAAACGAGTTAACTGTGTTTGATCCAAAACCTATGCCGCGAACAGAAGATATCCTCAATCGTCTCGGCAGAGCGAAATTTGTCAGCAAGATAGATTTGACACGAGGGTATTGGCAGATTCCGTTAGACCAGAAGGCCAAAGAGAAAAGCGCATTTGTCACCCCGACGGGCCAGTTCCAATTCACTGTCATGCCGTTTGGTATGGTGAACGCTCCAGCTACGTTCAATAGAATGATGCAGAAAGTTTTTGAAGGGACTGAGGAATTCACTGATTCCTACATAGATGACCTGATCGTGTTCAGTGAGAGCTGGGAGGAACATATAGCGCACCTTCGACGTGTTCTCGTGGCGCTTAGAAATGCCAGACTCACGGCCAAACCTAGTAAGTGTGACCTCGGCTGCTTGGAAATGGAATATCTAGGATATACTGTTGGGAATGGCCAGGTCAAGGCGACTGAACAAAAGGTGGAGGCGATGACGCAATTTCCAAGGCCAACCACGAAGAAGCAAGTAAGATCTTTCCTCGGCCTTCTTGGATACTACCGTCGTTTTGTGCCACATTTTTCAGAATTGGCGGTGCCGCTCACTGATTTGACCGCGAAAGGTAAACCAAACATGGTCCGGTGGACTGATCGAGAAGAAAACTCTTTTCAGCAACTCAAACGTGCAATCACGAAAGCCCCGGTGCTGATTGCTCCTGATTTTACACTGCCTTTCATACTGCAAACGGATGCTAGTGACAAGGGTATTGGAGCAGCATTGTTTCAAGAGATAGGAGGTGACCGATTACCAGTGGCATTCCTATCTAAGAAGTTACTTCCCAGAGAAAGAGCTTATGCGACCGTGGAAAAAGAGTGCTTGGCCATAGTGTGGGCGATACAAACATTGCGCGAGTACTTGTTTGGAAAAACCTTCCTGGTGGAGACCGATCACTGCCCATTACAGTGGCTCAATCGAATGAGCATCAAGAACCAGAGACTCCTACGTTGGAGTCTGGTATTGCAGGAATATTCTTTCACGACGAAACACATTCCAGGAAAGAGTAATGTTACTGCTGACCACTTGTCGCGTGTGTGTGGTGAAATTGGTAGTGACAACGGGTCGGTATTGGTGTAGTGTGAAAAAGGCGTACACGCTTTGTTCCGGAAAAAGGGAGGAATGTAAGGTGCATGCCGTCTGCACACATGACATGCTTTGATGAAACAGACTATAGTTTCGTGTAGCGTTACGTGGCAGGGTATTAGGCTGAAAAGAATGTCTGTGGTAGCTGTGGTGTGGGTTTTTGTGCCAGGGGGCTGATAGAACTCAAATGGAACTCGGATAGGCAGGGTGGTAGATGTGTGTTAGTCATGTCAGTGTGTCAAAGAGTTTAGCCTGAATATTTTCAAGTAGAGTTGTCATGTACCGGTAATTTGGGAATGATATGACAGGACTGAAAATTATAAGGAGCTAACTGACATCCGAGCTGACTGAAATTATAGCTGTGAAATCTGATATATTAAAGGTAGGGAGAACACATATTGCAGTCCGCCGAAGTGGTCAGAAACCTGCCGAGTGTAAGTGGTGCCTGTGGATTGTACAATGATACAGCATAGACAGGATCACTAACCGGACTTTGAGAAGTCAATATGAATGCTACGCGAATGCTATATGTACTGTGGTGTACCTCCTGAACTGTGGGCATTATTCTGAAATGAGAGGAGTAGTATATAAAGTGTACCTCCTGAACTGTGGGCATTATTCTGAAATGAGAGGAGTAGTATATAAAGTGTACCTCCTGAACTGTGGGCATTATTCTGAAATGAGAGAAGTAGTATATAAAGTGTACCTCCTGAACTTTGGATTATTATTGTGAAATGAGAGGAGTAGTATATAAAGTGTACCTCCTGAACTTTGGATTATTATTGTGAAATGAGAGGAGTAGTATATAAAGTGTACCTCCTGAACTGTGGGTATTATTCTGAAATGTGAGGAGTAGTATATAAACTACGAAACTGATCGCAGGGTATTCCAAGGAGTGAGATTTTCTTTGACATACTATTGTGCGCGTTCACCTGGAAGGATCTTACCACGATCTTGGATCGCGGATATCGCTGTCTGTGCAGAAGTGGTCGGATTCGGCTCGGACTGTGCTGAAATGTCATAGGCTATGCTGGGGCACAAGAACTGACTGGGTGATGGGTGAGATTCTAGGAACTGATAGTTTGGTTTGTTTTATTTTACAATGAACACGATCTGATATATAAGGCCATTGGCTGGTACGATATCCCTCAAATATATTTCGACGTATGCTCCGATAAGTTTTGTGTCCTTTTCGCCGATAGATGTTTTACGGTGTACATCTGTAATTTACTCGCCAATATACATTGTTTTTTTTCGCAAACAGAGCTGTTTTGCTTCCTTCATTCCAAAACGACATCTCTTGATGCGAACGTGTTACCACGTCCTGACAACGAGTCAGGTATATAAATCATCGTAACCGGAACAAAATATAGACTAGAGTGTTACTACCAGCATGTTCATTGTCTGACTGGCTGTGTTCCAAAGCCATCTAGACATTAAACCACTTACCCATGCGAAGTTATTTATTTTTTTCTTTCACAGGGTACTACTGCCAGATTCGTAAAAGAGGCATTTCGCAACATCGTATATTAGTGGAATGCCACGTGGGTGTTGTAAAAGAGATTTGTAAAGTCGTGGATGGAATTCCTTAAATAAATGTCTTAGGAAGAAGACATTGCACTTAATTCATCAGCAAAGGGAATTATTTTAGCATGTTAGCACTGCTTATATCATTTATGTTAAGGATGCAGAGAGTTGGTCCAAGAATTGAACATTGATATACCTCCTTGCGTCTTGGACAGGTCTGAAAAGGATACTATACCGTAGTATTTAGATTCTTTAGCACAAATAAGCGTGGTATATAAAGAGCATGCGGCTAAAGATGTGACAGGTTTGTTTGAATCCATACTGATATTAACACAGGCTAAGTGTCATCTCATGTAAATCATACGTGAGCTCACATACACTTCTTCCCCGTCTAGCATCAACTACATAAAAACGTCATTTTAATTATATTTAATATACGGTCAGCATGTAAGGTGAATAAAATGGTTTTATTTCCAATTATTTGAACACTAAGTTTTACGCTTGCAATTATAAGTAACATTTGCATTCATTTGACGTATAAGTCGATGTGATCGGAGAGGTAGGGCTCATAAAATTGGATTCCCATATTTGATGTTATATTTAAGAATGTTGTTCATGTAGTCTGTATGATTGACAGCCCCAAATTCAGCAGTGTAGTGAATGTTTTTAGAGTTCCATGGTTTCATGGCCTATGTCGAATCTTGGTATTTGCCATACCTTTCACATACATTAACAATGCATTTAAGGTTTCCTTTGGATACATTTATTGTGCATGTCGTACCTTGGAGAGTCCCTAATTACGATAGATATACAACGCACGATAATGTTTTGCAAATAAATCTCATTTATTCGAATACATTCGCTATTGTAGTGACCCGAATGCAGATCTATCAGTTATATTTAGCCACTTTCAAACCTGTAATAAATATATGTGAATTGTTGTAGTTATATTGACCATTGCGTGATATATATGGCAAATAAGATGAAACTTAACCGTAAATTTCGAACTATGGCATCTATATCTCAAAACAATGCAAATAAAATGTTTATATTAACAACTATCCTCTAGATGTGTAAATGTTGGTGTATAAATCCATTTTATTTGCTAAGCTGGTAGCTATATATGAAATCATTTGAAAAAGAATACCTATATTTACATTTATCTCACAGATGCGTAAAGCAATGGTGTATATTACAATTTTATTTGCTATAATGGTAGGTACATATTAAATCATTTCAAAAAAAATATTTATATTTACATCTACCCCATAGATGTTTAAATGTATGGGGTATAATACCATTTTATTTGCTACGCTATTAGGTACATATTAAATCATTTCAAAAGGAATACTTATATCAACCTCTTCCACATACACGTGTGAATGTATGGTGAATATTACAGTTTTATTTGCTATGATGGTAGCTACGTATGAAATCATTTCGTACATTACAGTTTCATTTACAATACTATACATGTATATGTGAAATGTTTGTTTTGATGGATTTATTTGCTATCATTTGATAGATATCTGGCGAAGAATTACATTTAACTACCATATTCAAAATTACGATTATTACACGTTAAAGTTAATCAAATGCACAGTGTTATCATCGCAATTCAATTGTTCAATTTGAACTATTCCATAGGTATGTGATGCAAATCTGCAGTTTAGCCATTACATTTGAACTTAATATATTTCCAATACTGTAAACACTAAATTTTCCATTTAGAATTTTTATTTACAATACTATGGAAAATGGGTTTGAATTTCATTGTCTTCTTTGTAACTAATTTGGTGGGTATTTGTAACGGAAGGTGCACGTGGCCGGTTAATAAATTATGTAAGAAGTGCTTGTCAATAAGAACGTCTTTATTTGCTGAATAATTTCCAGCTTCATGCCACCCAAACAAGTTATATTCTACGTCTACCGGTATTAGATATCTGTACAGTGTATTGAATTTGAAGGAAATTGTCATAGATATATCGTACGTGATGCACAAACAAAACACTATAATACTGTCTTTGTGGAGTACACCTCGCGCCTGGATAAGCAATGATAAGAGCCAGACACTTGTTGATTAGCTGACGCCCGCTAACACAACACCTGCAGAGGTAACAATCTCGTGCGTGGGGGCCTACCACTTGGCTCGCCTGGCGAAGCTGTTCGCTCCAGGAGACACGACATATTGCGTGTCGTCGTCAGACGTGGCTGCCAGATTTCTCCACTTCAGCTGCATACAGGCATCGCTCCCGAACCACTATTTTGTTCATTTTTCAAAGCTTTTGTTCTACCATGTCGGCATTTTAACTTCATATAGCAGTTTTCAAACTACTTATGATTTACACAGTAATTTCCATTAATCAAAAAAGATGTTGCAAAGCGCTACAATCGATTGCAAATCTGTTCAATAAATGAACAAAGTTACATATGTTTCATCAATCGTAAAACTGGAAATGTTATCATTTCTCATACATAATACTAACACACTGTGAAGAAATATAAAACTGTCGACAGAATATAACCCAACCTCAGAAATGTATTTTGTTTCACATATACACACACGGTTTGCGCAAATTACTAGCGTCCTATTTTCCCGCTGACGATCCCGGCAGTTAATTCGATCGACAATCAACAAACTTTGAAAAAACATCTCCCGCGATGTAAAGTTTACAGAATAAGTATAACAAGCGCTGGATGAGCGCAAAGACCTCCGTCGAGGCAACAGGGTCCGTAGCGTAATACATCACTGAATAACATACGGCCGGATGCCAAGCTCAATTTTGCATTTGTTGGACGTTAGCTTCATCAATGGTAATTAATCTGGGATTGAGGGTTCCTCACTAGCATGTCCAGACAGGGATGTGAAAGTCACATTCCCAGCAAATAATTTTTGTTTGATTTGACGTGCTTGAAATATTGGGGTATGGAATAGAGTATATTGATGGAGAACCTGGAAAAGTGCTTGAGACATTAGGCCCCATCCCACCCCCACCTCCCCCTGAGAGGATCCCCTCACCCAAATCGACACGTTAGCGGCAGAAATGAGACACCTGTGTGCCTAGTTGTTGTACCAACTTGCTTGTGATTTTGTGCTATAGGCCCAACACATCAACACTTCATATTTTGTATGTGTACAGTATAGCATCATCATTGATGAGAGAATGCTCTTCAAAACACACCTGATTTTACCGACACTTCGTTCTGATCTGTCTCAACATCATATGATGAGGATTCAATGCGCTCGGTATAATTTTGTATACTGGTGTTACAGGTCACCTTCGCCTTCACCTTACTGTATCAATGACCATGGACTTGTACATGTATCACATTCACATTGAATGGTGATGACTGATGAGAATATTGCCCCTATGGAACAAATGACTGAATTCCACGCAGCAAATAAAAAGTTCATGTTAATCATAAACAACATACAATTAGTAATACTATCAAATAATTATGTTTATTCCTTGTCGACATCAATATATTACAGGTAATATTATGACTGAATCATGGTAACATATATTCATGGGAATTTTTGTCTACAATAAACTGAAGGAGACCCATGCTGTTTATTATATTATGTTTTAAAACTTCACTTGCTAATCTCGATTATGTTGCTTATTGTGAAAATAAATGAAGTTATGAAATCTAGTATGATTGTTCATTGATCTCAAATTAGAAATATCTTCAGCAGCTAAAGTTAAGTCAATCATAACAATATATAACACCATGGTATTGTTGTAATATTACCCAGGTATTGATCTTTGAATAAGAATGTAATGAGATACATATACCTGTTCTTTGTGTTATTATGTATGCAGTTCATTCTGTATGTATTTTATACATGTACATGTAGCAGAATTGGAATTAAAATTTGAAATGAAGTCTGTTTCTAGAAGCTAAATCATTTTAGACACACATTCAAGTCCTTACCTGGTCAAGGGAGATAATTTTCACTTTTGATTATGTTTGTGAAGCATGCAGCAGGACTTCAACTTCCAAGGATATTATCCACACAATCCAATTCTACATGATATTTTTGCCATAGCACCGATAAACTAGGTCCCTTCATTTATGTGTTCTAGATCCAGGAGCTATTGGGAGCTGCAGGCTTTGTAAAAGTTAGATCCAATTATTCTCAGTGAAGCAATGAAATCCGGCATGGTTGTTTTAAGTTAGAATTTGGCATCCTTGGAAATGTCTGACCGATTCACACATGTATCACTCGGCAGGTGGTCATTACATGTGTAATGTTTATTTCCTTAGGAATCAACTGATATCCAATGGGGTGGAGGGCGAGCAAATCACTGGCTCTGAACTAGGTCATCAGTTAGTGTGTCCTCGAATAGGAACGATCGATACCCATATGAGCGTGGGTGAGATGGGAAAGCATGTTTACGCCGTTTGCTCTTTGTGATACAACTCCAGCCGTAAAGTTAGAAAATGTCATATGTATCTTTTAAAATTATTTCCCCGAATGAAACATAACAATCTACATCGAAGAGATGAATCAAATGATTTGAAACTTAATTTCATTGTGTAACAGTGAGAAGAAAATTAATTGTATAAACATTCCAAGCCTCATTGAACACAAGCCGCACCATATTTGATATGAATATAACGCGCGTACATTAGCTCGCTTGGACGTCGCTTAGTTAAATATGGACAGACACGCAAAAATCTCAAAATTTTCAAAAAGCCACTTGATGTTTAGAAATGACTGTGTTGAGCGGTTCTATTCCCAACTTCTCTTTTATTCTATGTCATAGAGCACAGGGTTTGGTAGATAATTAAAAACTGTATTAACTCGGCTTCACATTTTAGAGAATGACTTTAATTGAGCCTAAGATGAAAGAGAAATACACTTATAAAAAAATCTATTTAAAAAAATATCTGTATATATGTTTGTATTAATTTCCATAATTTATTGAAAAAAACTATACGTAGACTTCGACCACCGAATATAACACAGGCCAGGCAACTGTGAGAACCAGTGAAAGATACCCATCGAGATGAGCGGATTTGCAGATAAACAACAACAAAATTGCACTTTGTGCCTCACGAGGCCCTTCTCCATAGAGTGCATGCCAGTTATTTTTCTAGACTACAACAGCAACTGTTTTTGCCTGTATCACAGTCCGAGCTTCCGATTACCCTTCAACCTTACCCAGACGACGGATAATTTTTGACAGATTGTCTGGCTAGGTTGTTGATCGGATTCACAGATCATGAATTCCACCGTGACGGAATCACCGTTCGGATGACTTTTTCTTTATTCAAAGTCATGTACTCGGAAGTTCCGTGGTCATACCCATGTAGTTTCAAGTTTAGTTTGCTATTCTATATGACATCTGTTTACGGATCCATGAAAAATCTACAGATGATCCAGCATTTAGTAAATCATGCTTCGAAATGTTCGTGACGGAATCACCTGAAACGGACATGACTCTTGACTAGTGTTGCTTGTCTATTTTTTTGCTGCTCTGTTTCAATCTGACTATTCTTATATGACATCTCTTACTAACATACAGTACCCAAGGATGATAAGATTTTTTTCATCGTGAGAAAAACGCGACTGGATCATCCCAGGGGTTAAATCTAGTCCGTGACGTAATCGACAAAAAATCGTGATGGAATCACGAGTGCGCTTTTTAAATCTTACGGTAAAAGTGCTTTATTAATTACACATTTTCTTCAAAAAAATATTCCTAGAGTGAATTTATCTCTTCTACTTAGAAAATTAAAACTCTGACCTCTTATTTTTACTAAGGTACAGTGTTTGGGGGAGTTCCGAATCACTTTTCACATCCAGACTGCTAGCGCTTGTTCTTTTAGGAGGTGAGAGCGACTGCTGGTCTTATATTCTAGGGAAATCTGTCGTCTATAATTGTATGTAAAGAAATCTTCAATCGGACTTGTCAATCGATGAGAAAATAACCTCCGCTTCAGTGCACCAGCGCGGGCAGTTGCGCATCATTTTGGTGAGTTGCGGATCACGCCATCTAGCGGCCGTTACAGGCACTGAGAATGGAATTTTTATAGGCTTGAAGGGCCATCTGCTAATCATCCATAGGCCGGTGAAACCCTGGAGAAGATTTCAATGTTGTCTTAATTCTCCCCGCCCTGTGAGCGAATATTCAACTGTTGCAGTCCAGGCACAAATGACACGCAGATCTAGAGTCGAAAATGTTCTGAAGTATATTTATCTTGGAGCGAGCCTACAAAATTGCATTGTAATCTCAATTTAATTATTTTTTAGAACATTTTAGGATACGATGTCTGACAATCATGGAGGGCGGGCTAGTGAACTTTCCTGTACTGCTCCATAACGACAAAACAGAGGAAGCGGGAACTTCGTGACTTTAAAGCTTATCATATTGGAGTCATTTTAGGACTTGGCCGAGCAGAGGATCATGGCTAAACTCAAAAAGCGGCCGTGTGGTATCTCAGAAATTCGTTTTTCTGGCCTAAAAGTACTAGAAAGTATTTTATTGGGCAAAAGTAGTTATTCTCTACTTTATTTGGTAGTTTATGAAAGAAAAATCGGAAAATTAGAATTTCGAAAAATCGGTCCAAAAAATAGTCGACAAATGGCTGACGAGATGACGTTACTCGACGTCATCATAGCGTTCATCTTAAGCTTTGTTACTCTTTCAGGTAGAGCTTGAACAGAAGATACTGTGTGTTATGTTGCAGCGCTCTAGCCCTATGGATAGCGAAAATATATGGGTTGACTCCCTCCCCCCCACCCCTCACCTGCGATACACCCCAAATCTTCCAGACCAGATAGTGTTAATAAAGGGACATCCAGTTATTGAACTCGTAGAAACCTCGCTCAGTGATGAACAATTTTATTTATATAAAACTTTCTATATTGGAGTAGATATGTCTGAAATTATTGAATATGATGATGTAATATCGAAAAAATGATTTGTTCACCAAGGTTTGGAATGATTCGCGTACATAGTTCCGGTTACAAGGATATTGTCATTGATTCATTTTTTTTTTTTTTTTGACAATGCCATGGATTGACCAATCTTCCTTAAAGTCGGTTTACACCTGTTGTATTAGTTGTGAGACGGTCCCTTATTCACCGATTTCAAGTTATGAACGGCGCTTATTTCGTTGATTCGAAATTGACATCTCTATAGCGCCATTATATTACAATGCTGGTCAGTTAACATTTATCGCAAATCACTAGATATTTTGTTTGGCCATTTAGCAAGATTCTGTCATTTAAATAAATACTGAATATACCGCCTAAACCCACCTTATTTCGCGCAGATTCACTACTGGAAAAATCGCACGTGTTTTTCGACTCTGTGGCAATTTGTTATTGTACAGTACCAGAAGTATTACGTTACCGAATTGACCGGAAAAGAAACAATCCAGGTCCGTTGTTTGACATTCATTTCAGTCCACGGAAACAGACGTTCCAATAAACCTAAAAAGTTTTAATCAGATACTTTACTTCAAGAAATATCAGGCATTAATTAGGAAAGTGATCCGCAACTCCCCGTGATTCGGAACTCCCCCAAACACTGTATACAGCTCCCGCCACATGCATATCTTTTCTGCAGATGTTTCAAAATAGTATAGTTTTCAGTAAAGTGCAATTTTTCTTCTTTGACAATTTAGAATTTCCCGAGTTCTTCATGTTCAAAAATTGCGGGAAAAATATTTCGCTATTAAAACACATCTTCTCTATTATTGGCGTGTTCCCGGAGATCATAGGAAGCGAATACATGTAGAACAAACAGCATGCTAATATAGGGTCTACGACAGAATGTGGAGTGAATTTTATGCGAAAAAGGGCTGTTTAGCAATGTCCGCTTTTCCGTGGAATTCATGAGATCACGATTGAAGTATCATGGGAAGATATATTTTTCCAGTCGCTATCTCCCCCCCCCGCCCATCTTCAAAAAAAAGGAAAAGAAAAAGCCGAGAGAGCGCCTCGTGAGGCAGAGTTATTTTTCCAGACTACAACAACAACAGTTTTTGCCTGTATCACAGTCCGAGCTTCCGATGACCCTTCAACCTTACCCAGACGACGGATAATTTTTGACAGATTATCCGGCTAGGTTGTTGATCGGATTCACAGATAACGATTGAAGCATGGGAAGATATATTTTTCCAGTCGCTATCTCCCCACCCCCAACTCAAAAAAAAAAAAAAAAAAAAAAGCCGGGAGAGTTCTTCGGAGTTTTACGTTTTTGACCTCTGACTTTGAATTTGACTTCTCACTTCCGACTCGCATCCTGGTGAATGACACTCGTCCTTTATCTTTTTGCCGATTCAGAGATTCTCGTGGAAGTTTCCAATTATACTATCCGGAATGCGAGTTTTTCTTTCGTGAAAATTTACTTTTTATGAAAGCGCAGGTTTGTCTTCGTCGCATACCGGCCATCTGTACCAGCGCGAAGCTATAAGTACACGCGCGAATTTAGTACCCTCGAATTAAGAGACCCGGTGGAAGCACTGCAAAGGATACACACCTTTTGTGACGTAAGCATTCAATTGTGTCCAGAAACTTTTCAAAATTTCGTCGGGAACCATAGCAATCTCTATTGCAAATCACACGAGTCGTGGGTTCCCCATATGACAATTATTTGGCGGGAGATATCACGTTGCGCTCCTAGACCTCCGTCTGATCGACGGAGGTAAAAAATATGTTACTTTCCCTGTTTCAAGCATACAATACACGAACTGTAACTCGCTCGCATTTTTGGGAGTTCTTCCCAATAAGAAAGCTTCTTTTCTTCAATCATGTGCTGACAACCAGTACGATTGTACAAGCTCCACAGTATAGTGATCTTGCCAAGGTCTGAAATCACCATATTCAAAATGATCATTCATGTCTCGGACTTGGATCCGACATAATTCTTCAACATACATGTACGCAATAGAGGGAGAGAATTAAGTAGGCATATCAGGTGGTTTTTAAATTAAATGTTTACATGTAAACAAATTAAAACACAATTAGGTTCTCCACAAATCAAGTACGATATGATATAAAACAGCATATAGCTTGTCATCATTGAATTTATGGGCGAGTCAAAGGTGTCTGGAATTGTGACCAGATTCTGTCAGGCCATTTTTGAAGGTGAAATGGTGTAATATTTCTGCTGTTTTCTCAAATTTCGGCCATGAGTTGAATACTTCTCATATTGCATTTTTGAAGCAGAATGTGAAACAAAATCTATAAATATATGTCTTTCATCTCTATAGACAAAACTTTGTATGTGATTATCACTAAGGGTACTAAAAGTTGTCATTTTTATGATGGATGAATTGATTCTTAGCTAAAATTATGAATATTATCTCCCCAGTTCTTCAAATAGTCCAAAGAATTCTTCCAGTCAATTTCGGCACTCTGTCTCTATCTTCAATTATAAAAACATTAATGAAATATGAATCAACTCAATGAAGAAATGCACATCATCTTTTGGACTTGGGCACCATGACCAAGGCAGCATCATTCTATACATACAGTATGGTCACAAAGTCAACTGATACTTCTGATGACGTCATTTTAATGCCTAAATTAAGGTTCAGCAACATTCAGCTTTATAATATAGGCACATTTAATCTGACAAGGCTACCCTACAAAAGTAGTAGATAACAAATTTTGTGCCTTCATCAGTGTTTTGGCATTAAAGCAAAAATCATGAATATACTATGCAAAGTAGGGTCATTCTCCCATTGCCAGAGTTTGTAGCCTGCTAAAAGTCGGTGCAACACCCTCTGCATTGCACTGTGCAGAGAAAGGGCCCACATGTGCGTTCAGTCTATATCGATTTCGGTCGGCGCGGGAAGCACGTATTTGCATATGAGATAGATGGGAACTGGCATGTCGCTATGTAGGACCTTACAGATTTCAATTAAATTTGGTGTTCAGAGGGCCCAGGTCGTGAATATTTTATAATCTTAGGACATCATGGCCGTATTATAAGTACTTTACTTGCAGTAGGAGAGAGGAGATAGGACCAGTCGTCGCCTACGCTTCAACCCAAGGACCAGTCCACTTCTATCTCGCGTTATGGTGCTAAACTGACGAGAGCGCTGCAACATCAAACGATACCCGGCCCGCATGGCGTCGGATTCAGCTGACATGACCGAGCCAACCAAAAAGCCCCTAACATTATGTTCCCTTCAAAGAACTATGTATTGTTTTCTGGATTGGTTGATACTCATGTTACTGCAAGCCGGTTAGATCCTACAGGTGGCATAACCAAATGGGAGAGTAGATAGGATTTAATTTTTATTAAATTGAATCAGAGGGCATACATTCTGATGCCATGAGAATGAGAAGGTCAAATTTTAATCAGGCATGTCTGACAGCTATTTATTGTTGGTTTTACAACTTATTTTATACCCAGTCAAAATAACCAGCCCACACAATTCGGAAAACTGACATCGGCAAAAATAAAGTCATGTTAAAATAATTGCTATTTAACATCATGTTAAATATTGCTGAGGTGAAATGATTATGCTACGACATTTACCTCTCTAATTCAAGAAGAGAAATATGATGAGAATCTCCCTTTCTCACAGTTCAGTTTTAGGTTCATATTAGTACAAAACAAGAACATGGAAACAAATGCAATAAATAGATGTACACTAATTTTCCAAATTCATCGAACAGCTCAACAATAAAAATATTTATTTAGTTATCAACATGGGTGGTATACACAGTCAGTCTGTGTTTTTCTTTCCGGAGGCTCTCCAGAACATCCTCGCGAGCCAGTGTATCAACCGAACTGTTAGGATCGATACACTGGCTTGGTTAGTTGCCCATACTAGTTCTGGATATAAATAGGTCACGGGGTTCCCACTAAATCTAACCAATCAATGAACGTGCTAAGCCAGCTGATTATGCCAATCCACTGTGAAGTATGAGATGTGACTGGTTTGGATTTCATCATGGGCCGAACTGCTTTGATGTACATGTAGGGATGAAATACACATCCCAATTCAAAGCAAAACAGCAGGCTTGGGTTGCTGACATGCTAATTCAAAACAAGCATCGGGGATGAAATGTTCGAGATTGTATAACAGAAGTATTGACTCAAGAACTCATTCGAATCACCAAAAATGTCCCGGTAAAGCATCTGCGAGGATTGGGGATTTGCTTGGGCTTGTGAAGATGAAGATGCGCACAAACAAACCAAAGAAAAACAATTAATATAAACATACATGTACAGAGATGGCAATATATTCATGTACATCATGTTTAAAACAAATTGTGTGATGCTCTGGGTTACAAACATAACAACCGAATTCAGGAAAAAATGCATTTCTCATTGTTCTTTTTCAATGTGACATTAGCCCAACCCCGGAACAAGAGCCCAAGAGGCTTCAATATACGCCCGTATATCTGAAATTACATTGGTCCAAATTTCAAGGTTGTTTAATAGCCTTGATTCCAAATGGTAGCTAGCAATCCAGAGAAAGGTCTACAATTTTGTGTTTCTGAGAATGTGATATATGATAAACTAAAATGGGCTCAACTCTTGGTAACTAGTTGACCTTGAAACAAGAGCCGAGAGCAGACACATATCCCACACTGAAATCGACAAGTCAAACACAAGAAAATAGTAGTTTTCCTGCAAATGGATTTCTTTCAGGCGAGGAAATTTTTCATGAAGGAAGAAAGTGATGAAGTAAAAATTTGTTCTTGAGTTAATAAAAAGGACCCCTCTCCCCGTTAAATTAGTAGATGTATGGGTTTTATTTCACAACAGTTTAACTAAATATAGCTTTTTCAAGCATGGGAGAAAACTCCACAGGACAAATGCCATACACATGTAGAGGGGAGAAATCTGAATATTCCAAACTAACATAGGCATATGAAAATGTAACTTTTAATGATTTCTTGATTTTGGGGTTACATTGACCTTGACCTACTGACACAAAAAAAGAGTAATTTTTAAAGATTTCTTGATTCTGTGGTCACAGTGACCTTGGCTATTGACATTGACCTAAATTTTGGTACATGACAAACCGTCCACCCATAAATTCTCAACGGACACAAAAAATCATGATTTTTCACAATTTCACAATTTTGGGGTCACATTTTGGTATGTGGCACATCGTGTCCCCCTAATATATCTGCTAACACAAAAAAAAAATGTTATTTTTAATAATTTCCTGATTTTGGGGTGACAGTGACCTTTAACCTTGACCTAACTTTTGGTATGCGAAACTTCATTTCCCCCTATTGAATCCACTCACAAAATATTAGTAATTTTTAACATTTCCTGATTTTGCGGTGACACTGACCTTTGACCTTGATTCTGGGGTCACAGTGACCTTGACTATTGACCTGGATCTAAATTTTGGTACATGACAAAACGGCTTCCCGTAATTTCTCAATTGACTCGGAAAATCATGATTTTTAACAATTTCACAATTTTGGGGTCACAGTGACCTTGACCTTTGACCTTGACCTACATTTTGGTAGGTGACACATTGTGTCCGCCAAATGTATCTACTGACACAAAACAAAATTATTTTTAATAATTTCCTGCTTTTGGGGTCACAGTGACCTTTGACCTTCGACCTTGACCTAATTTTTTGGTATGCGAAACTTCGATTCCCCGTATTGAATCCACTCACAAAAAATTTGAAATTTTTAATGATTTTCTGATTTTCGGTCACACTGACCTTTGACCTCTGACCTCGACCTACATTCGGTATGCAACACATCGTTCCCCCCTAGAGCATCCACTCACCAAAAATTAGAACTGTAGACGACTGTCATTGATCAACGATTTCCTGATTTTAAGGAAAAGTAACCTTTGACCTTCGACCTCGACCTTAATTTTGGCATGCGACACATCGTCTCCACCTAGCATATCCACTCACAAAAATTTGTAACTGTGGATAGAAAACATTCACAGATATAGATCGGACAAGAACACTTCAGTGATTTCCTGTTTTTCAGGCCAGTGACCTTTGACCTCTGACCTCGATTTTCAGTCTGGTATGCGACACAGCGTCTCCCCGTAGGGTATCCACTCATCAAACATTGGAACTTTAGATAGAAAACTGTCCCAGATATAGACCGAACCCGAGGGACGAACAGACGGACAGACGGACGGACACACGGACGGAACCTGCCATCACATAATACGTCCGCCTTTTGGCGGGCGTATAAAAATAAAACAATTATGTTTTGTGTCCCGATAGCCGCAATTATATAAAACCAGTTATATGAAAATGCTCAATGATGGGGGAATGCCATCATGCAGTTTCATAGAGTACAATGCTTATATAAAATGAAAACACTGAGAAAAAACTTTGGAATCACTTTCCAGGTTCAGCTCCTGGCCCCCTTACTATTAGTTCAATTTTATTCTCTCAAACATGTCAAATGGCTTCGTGACGCTGACCTCCGAACAGATAATGTTATGCTATATACTACATCTTTTATATTGTATTAAAATGTGCTATAAGACTGTATAATGATATATACTGTGTATATGTAAAATATCTTATCACTATGTGACTCATTATCGTAAATCATTGTGTTGAAATCCTTATATCCTTAAATATAGAAAATAAAAAATATATAAAAAAAATTGTGTTATTGCCAAATTATTTAAAAACTATGTTCAAAATAACCTAAAAACATTGGGTGGGGGAAATGTCCACTGGGGGAAATGCCCACTGGGGGAAATGTCCGTACACCGGGGGGCCAAAGTGGTCCTTCTCTCTGAATATTGGGGAGTCTTGACTGAAATTCTTGGTCACATTGACAGAAAAAAAAAGAATTCTGGGCTCTGTCAGGTATGTTAATGATACTGTTAATGATACCGTATCCATGTACTAATGTACATGATTATCTATAGATTTATGTGTATATTCCTACGAAGTAGGCTACAGATCGCAAATTGTCCGGTAATGAGTGAGTGAGTCAGTCCATCCGAATCCTTTCGTCGGCAAAATAAGGAGAACCGTTGACATTAGAACCTTGATTTTTGGCATGAACGTGCATTAGGGCATTTGTTACCAGCAAGTTCTGATCTGAAATAATTCTGATTAAAATTAGATTTATAATTAACACTTCAGTATATTGTTATATATATGTAAGCTGTAGCCTGTAACGTGTAGGCTATCCTGTTTCACATCCAAACTATGTATGTCATCATTGCCAAGAAAACTGTGGTCCGTTTTGCTCCAGCGTTTTATCGCATTTAATGAGTAGGCCTATCAGTTACACTCCGGCTAAAAATACCCTACTGCATATACCCTCAAAAATTCAGCGCTGTTTGCACAACGAAGCTGAGGTGGTTTAACGTTATCATAAAGAAAATCAACGATCAACTGCCATAGAATATAATGTGAAACAAGGAAACCGGAATAGTACATTCATCAGATTGCCGATACCCAAAATGTGTTGTCTCATATATCTAAATAACAACGTGATGTAGAGACGCTATTTATTCGTCTTTGTACCGGTTATGCTCAGGAAAATCACATAGAATCATTATTATCTTGTGCATAAAAGGTGTTGGTCTCGAGTTGAATTACCGTAAACTACATAAATGCTACCTTTCTATACTATAGTACTATATATAAAAAATTGGTGTATTGTTGGGAAAATAATGTGATTTAAAAAGTTGTTTTGATCCTGGACAAGGGCACTAAAAACCACTAAAGAGATGCAGATGTATTTTCACACGTAAAGCTTGAAATCTAGTGAACTTATATTATTCAATCTGTTTCCTTAAAAAAAAATGTAAAACTAAATCGGTGATCGTTATTTATTTTGGAACGAAGGCGCATTAGGAGACTGTTACCAACAAGTTCTGAGCTGACCTATTTTTGATGGAAATTTCTGGTGATTTATGATGAAAATCAGTGCCCATCTTAATATAGGTAGGATTTCAACTGGGGGTGGGGATTTCCAAGAGTTCAGTTCGTGTTCGAGTCCTAATGCCTACTGTACTTCGTAGGTCCTGTGACGTTAGTCACACTGCTCATGTTATAAAATAAATCGCTAATAATATAGATATTTTTAAATCTCAG